>JBBMHQ010000563.1:0-18644 GCA_037834295.1 Postelsia palmaeformis
AGCGCACTTGAACACACTCGCTCGCTCGCTCGAACCTCGCATCATCGTCAGGCTTACGCTTATTTTTCATTCATTCTCTTATTTTGGCCGCTGTGTGGAAAAGGGAGGGGGGGGGATCCAACAAGTACGCTTCCAACTCTGAGACTCCCACCTGTGCCACTTATTGAACACACGTCGTGCCAAGCACGCGAACTGGGGGTAACGGCGTGGGAACACATGGTATGGGCACGCGCCAGGGAGCGATTCGCTCTCCTGGTTGTGCCGTGCATTATAAAACCTACCCGGTCCTCGAATTGTACTGCTGTATCGCTGTGACAACCTATACCCCGCCTAGCTGCTCATGAGGGTGACGGAGTACTGAGTTCACACGTGGTTACTTGTGGTCAGCGGAAAGGGACAAGTGGGTAAGAGTTTCTGGCAGGCAGGGCCGATTAGTGCCGGCATCCCCCATAGAGACCAGGGGGGAGCGACAGGTGCAGCACACAAACAAAAACAACAAAACGTTGCCACCCGCGGCTCCCCAAACAGTCGACCCAGAAAAAATGAAATCGACAGGAGCAAATCGGAGGCACGAGAAACGAAAACCCGTGCAGAAAGCGCGAAGCATGTACAGGGACTGAACACCGTGAAACGAATCCAGGCTACCAGGTCTGAGGGCCTATGTCATTGTCATGAGGCAACACATGCATGGTTCTCTAGCAGTTGGTAGGATCATGATGCCAGCACCCAGATTGGACCTTTTCTTCTTTGGCCGAAACGGGAGAGGTTGCATCCTCCACGGTTTCCGACATTTCATGGCGGCGAGAGCGTGAGGAGTATGGGCTGGGGTGGCCGGTCTGATGCTCCATCGTTGCTTGTGCGTTGAGGGTTGGGCGTTCGAGCAACAAGTATCGAGACTCCGATTTGGGCTATTTTACGTGTGAAAGCGCGAGTTTAGCGCAAACATGTGGAGATTCATAGACCAGCATATAGTCGCGAAACGAACGCCACGAGCCTCTTAGGCTGCTGTGCACGCGGACGACCAGGCCCCGTAGGACAGAGAGGACGGGTTATTTGGTGTCGACTGAATCGGACGAGGTTATGCCGCGGGATGAGCGGTAAGGTGGTGGAGCTACAAACGGTGTCTACGGGAAAAAAATTGTACGATGCACAGCAGCACTGGCCGACAGCAGTGTGTATGACAATCAGCAATGAGAATCCCATTGACAATCAGTGGCACATGCATCGTGAAGTTTTGGTCGTTTTGTGAAGGCGTTTTGTATTTTTTATGTATCTGCCAAAAGGGAAGAAGAAGAAGCTATGAACAAGTACATGTATGTCTGTATGTACGCGTTATTCTCACCCTGCGACATGTATGTGTCGATGCTGACCCTCGAGGGCATGCTCATACCTTCCCTCGTCGTGCCTACTGCTTACTGTAGAGACGGCCTCTGCCGCCCTCGCGCAATGTCCAGATGGGGCGCGAGAAGCATCTCATATACGCCAGCTGCGGATTGTACCCAATGTATGAATGGTCGACACTGAGTTCGACGAGTGATCAATACCAATTCGGATCGATACCAGTACGTATTTCTCACAGATTTCGGTTGACGGCCTAATTTTGCCCCGTGGGGACTGCCTTTGGCCCGTCAAAACGTCATTCAAAATACTGTGGTTCACGGCTACTCCTGCGGCTGCTCCTTATGCTGTTACGCCGCTGCTCTGTTGCTGCTGCTGCTATGTATGTGCAACTACTACGGCTGCTGTTGCGCTGTTCTACTGCTCGTGCTGCTTCTGCTGTCTGCGATATGTTTTTGATTCTGATCCCCGTGAGCGTGGTTAGTTTATGCAAGTCACCCCCTCTCTCGGTGAGGTGTCGCCGCACTCCTAAGCTGAAAGACTGGTACATCTGCTTCGCAATGTCGTCTAGTAACTGATATTTTGATATTTTGTGTGGCATCTCGGCGGGGGTTTCGTGTCAGCGTACTTTTCGTACGATACCTACCTGTAGTACGCTTTGCTATGGCTTCTGCTTGCCGCTGCTGAGTTTCTTGCACCAACGTAATCGCCGGCGCATTGTACTGCACTGTCGATTTGCTTGATCGATTGCTGCTGCTATTAAAAACTGTTTTGTGGCTATCTGCATACATACGAAGTATACAAACAGGAGTACGAACGCCGAGCGTCTCGTACATATTGCTTGCAGTGCTGCTGGCTGTTGTACGAGTGATGTCAAAACAGTAGTTAGTATAGTACTACTGTGGTTGTTGTTGTGCCCGATCGCGAATATTTTTTGTTGTTGTTCTGTTTCCAGCGTTTCTTTTCTTTTATTACTTTTAGTTTTATATTGCAACCCTTGACAGCACTCTGTGGCACTAACAGCCTCAGCGGGCTGCATACCCGTACGCCTTTCCCCCAATCACTACTGCTGCTACGCTGTTCAACTGCTCGTGCTGCTTCTGCTCTTGCTATGTCTACGATATGTTTTTGATTCTGACCCCCGTGAGCATGGTTAAATTATGCAAGTCACCCCTTCTCTCGGTGAGGTGTCGCCGCACTTCAAAGCTGAAAGACTGATTCATCTGCTTCGGAAGCTGCACGAGTACCGTCTCGTGATTGATATTTTGATATTTTGTTTGGCATCTCGGCGGGTGTCTCGGGCCAGCGTTGTTTTTGTACGATGCGTAGCTGCAGTACGCTTTGCTGTTGCTTCTCCTTGCTGCTGCTGAGTTTCCTGCACCAACATAATCACCGGCGCATTGCACTGTCGGTTTGCTTGATCGACTGCTGCTGCTCAACAAGAGTCCATTAATAGTGTAGGCGTTGGGCACCTCCCCAGAAGATGATTTTTGAACCCGCGCTGTTCATGCCAACGACCACAACCAATCATAATCCATACGTTGCCTGATAAAACTGTAACCATTGCAGTCGGTGCGCTTTTTCGTTCGGGGCGAAGAGTCAGTCGAATAGCCGGCGCCGGTACGACTTGTGGGGCAGTCCAATAAATGTGCCACGTTTTGTTTTCACACTTTTTGGGTGCAGCAATTTGACTCGCTCGCGAAAATCAGTTGGATACAACTCTGGTACATGTTGTAGCACACCGATCGAACCGAAAGAGGTTACTATCCCCAAACCTCCGAAAATTTAGAGCAATGTTTCCGCCGACCTGTCTACCGTATTAGTAGGTGCAACAACAAACACGTAATGTTCGGAAAAATTTCGAGTGTGTGCTTCGCGCAGTTGAAGAAGAGGGAATTAAAAGCGCGGAAAAAAAGTCGACTTTCGTGAGACAGCTTCTTGCTGGTTGTATCTACCTCTGGCGATGCGGGGAGAGCGAGGCCTATCAAGACGACGATCCTACCGCATGGGGCATGGTCATTGGCTGGCGTCTACTTGCGGTCAGTGGGCGGGGGTAAGTGTTTTTGTCCTTGTCGGTGGAGACTGCAACAAGGAGTTCAGAAAAGAGCTGCATGGGAGTCCGCGCTCTTGAAGGCTTTGATGATATGGCGGTCAATCTCGCCGGACGGTTAAAAGTGTTTTGCCGAAGTATATTGGGCAATCCAGGTCGCTCGTAAGTGTTAGCCTGAACCTTTGACTTAGCACACCTGGATTGGATCACATACATGAATCTAGATATGAGGCGAGTATCGTGCATATCTCCTTCCGGTGCAATTCCGAGACACCACATCATACTGTAGTCTAAGCTCCTTTGAGTAGTCGGTGCTGCATTGATCGCATTGCTGCAATAAGAGGTTTGTCTCTGCCAGACCCTGGAGAAATATATAGCCGACGGCGGAAGCCGTTTTTTGTTTCTACACTGCAATTCTGAAAACTCAGGACGCTGTATATAATGCACGTGTCCGTGCGTTCTTGGATTGGCCAACTGTACGGTAGCAAATTCCTAATTCCCGTCGAACGGTACGTGCGATTCACCATAAAGCGTGCCGCCCAGACATTTTTGCGTGTGATTGTGGTTAGTACCGGCTTCTTATCCGGGTAGTGTGGGCTAGATGCGGACGTACTGGCTGGGCGAAGCATCGACCGAAGAAATCGGAACTAAGTTTCTCATGATGAATTTTGTGGAATAGAGCGAAACTTGCAGAGGTGTTCTCCGATGCATGGTGGGACACCAAGTGCAAGAGTTCGTGATATGAATGTAGTCTAACTTATTGTGGGTCTGGAGCAAGCGCTGCCAAATAATGCAGCCGATGTTCCAAATGGTCGTCCAAATGAGTTCGATCCACCCGTATGGCAATGAATCATCAGCCTGTCTGACTGGTGTGTGTCTGAGTAATTAGCGCCGAAAATAAATTGCGTGTCAAACTCAAAGGAAACGAGCTGACCTTTGGGAAGTGGAAAACATGTATGAACCTCCGTGAATAGTAGTTTACATGTGGCGAGATGATGTGCAGTTTACCAACGAATTCATGAGTTCCGTATCTGTGCTCCGAGCTGTTGACAAACCATGAAGAATGCATCGTCTGTGCTCCGAATGTGTACTATTAAGAGAGGTAGGAGCAGGACAAATAATACTTCCAGGGGTTGATGTTACACCGCCTGCAGGATGCGATCAGTTTGTATTTCCTGAACGATACACAACACGATAGGAATCTAGCAATGGCGAAGATGTATGCACCAGATATTCAATTCGTATGATGATGTGAAGACCACGACTCCTGCTGCGACAGAGATCACGTTTTTTTCGGAAAACTACAGTTGACTACCGGCTCACCATTAAAGAGAGACCACGTGCCTATTGCCGTCGTACGTCACTTCACCTTTATAATCTGCCATTCGGTACTCTCCGTCAATAACTATTCTAGTTCATGAGACTGCTCACCGGGGCTTTGATTTGGTATTTCACGGGGTGATCCAAGACGTGCTTCCTGCGAGGAGCCTCAGAAATGCGACATAATTCATTGTTAGTCAAGCGCGACACGCAGAGCTTGTAGCTGGCTTTTAGATGCCATGTGTCCGAGCTATCGCGTTTTGTTTTGCTCCCCCACGGTCGGATCCTTCCCTCGTCGTGGACGTTGGAGACCCGTCTTTATCGGTCGTATATCAGTTATACTCTTCGTATGTACGGCGAATCCGCTCTTGACACTGCGGTCGATCTAGACTGCTTTACAACTGCATTGTTGATGGGCAAAAGCATTATTGATAAAGTATAAGTCTACTTTATATTTGTCAAAAAAAAAACATTGCAATGAAGTGTAGGTTTAGCTGACTTCGCTGGGTGATCTTGCCCACACGAACATCTTGACCAGACATCTGATTGATCGTTGGTGCACTGTTTTTCGAGCGCTGACTACTCTCGCGGCGGCCTCATGTGTTGCCCACAGGTACGGGGGCTATCACATGGAATGATCATTGCCCTGGCTAGAGCTAGTTCGAATTCGGTCACGGGTATCGCGGGTAAAGATGGCACAAGTAGGAGGACAGACCACGTTTTGTTACTCATCACCGTGGCCATGTACCTGCTGTTCGCTTCTACTACTCACGGCTTGGTTGTTGGCTCTTCGTGAAGGGGCCATACGTAAGGCATCATGTTTTTGGTTTGTGTCTTGTCGCTGCGTTTATGGTTATGATCAGCTCAGCCGTCAGTGAGCTGGTGTTAACGTCAAACGGCACTACACCCGTGGTCCTAAACGCGATTGCCGTCTTTTTCAACGCCGATCTGGTGAGTGCATCGAGGTTCCCTCCCACTACACATCAGCCTCGACCATACGAGTGCAATTGTTTTACGTCAACCCCTATCTTGATCAGTCTTCCCCTCAGAATGCTTATAGTTCTCCTGTATAATTGCACCACCGGTTGCCCTCGTGTGGAAATCACGGTGAACATACTCAGGGGATTGTTTGTACCCCTCTCAGTTTCACATGACTGCACTTATGTGACGAGTGTACACCAGCACGTCGCAGTAGCACCTCTATATGTCACTATATGTGTCCCTCTTGAGGTCCACGCACGTGTGGAATCCTGATTTTGCAACGTCGGTCTACAAGGATTAGTTTCTTTTTGGCATGCTCTGTTGCGAAGATATCGCAGTGACAGCACGGCTGGCTCCACACACTGCCGAGCGGGTAATATTACGAATGAAGGACTGCTTACGTTACGTCATGAATTATCAGTGTGGGAACCGTGGTTGATCACTTCTCTCACCAAAGTCCACAACCTCTAAGAAGGTATTAATGTTGAAACCGAGGAGGGTTGGTGGCACTTTCGGGTTCTTCCTTCACGTAGGTGACGTAAATACATCCTACGTTTTATTTGACGGGCCCGCGCACGTATCGCTACTGGACGCCAAAGGTATCCACTCGTCGACGTCCTCTTACCTCTGACTCTCAAAACGTTTCGCTGCCACCAACTTACAATACAATTATTACTCCGTATATGTTTGAACGTTAGCGCACTCTATGGACAACTCGTTTACCCCAGTGTTTCACCGACTGAACCGCTTTCTACTTGCGCATTCGCCTCGACGACACAAATCTGTCCTTGTCTGCCGTTGCTCGCATGACATCAAATTGTACGCAACTGCCCTGCGCTACCACTCTTTTCTGGAGGCGTATGTGAGAAAGGAGAAGTTGTAATGACGTCCTGCTCGCCCTTTGGACGATGATATTGTTTTTCAAGTATGGTCGAGTTTCCGTTTCTCGATAAGTTCCGGATAGCCTGATCTGTCATTTACTGTTTTCCGGGTATCCGTTGATCCTATCGAGAGCATGCTTCCTTTGTTTGTCGAGGTCGGAAAGGAAGTCGTGTTCGCAATGAAGTCGGGACTCGAACTCGTCCTCGCTTTACGGTGTTTGTCGCTATTCACACCGTTTTGCAGAAATTGCGACATATTGCCACAACTTCGCACACCATGGTTTCCGGCTGTGGCCGTGCATGAGCCGAACTCCGACCAGGTCGTTTATGACAAGCAACAGTGATATGATATTGTTGTTTTCTTGCGCGTGGCTTTATATGTGTAAATTTGATTATGGTAGACTGACAAAACCCTAGGTAGGCGTCGACCCCCATGACACCATGCTTATCTCAAAAGTCAAAGTTCGTCCTGGCGATGCCAGTTGTCTTTGGCCTTGTACGCCACCGTATCGCTGGTTGATGCTTCACACGTATTGTCACAATTCACGTTGATTGAATCGCTGGTTGTATTCTGGATGTCGCCATGCATAGGATGGCGTGAGTGCCAGTAATCGAGCACACGATGTAAGCACAAAAAGTCTAAACAACAAATAGCCAAGTGCGAAGCAATGTTCTCCATGTGTCAAACCTGTTTCACACCTCCGTGCTCTCTTGGCCGTGCCCCCTTTAGCCACAACGACCAAATCGTGACTCCAAGCATTCGACGAAGCATCTAGCGACGACCTTTCTTTGACCGTTTCTCTTCGTCTCCCGTTAACATCCGTGCGGAGTGTGAGCACCACCTGTTTTTGAGTGGCGAAGAAAGCATGACCGTAAATGCGTTCTTATAAAAGGCAACATAATTTGTTTCTGCTCTGCTACTTCGGTAGTGTGATGTACTTCTTCGCTGTGTTCAGCCCTCTGTTGTTTGCCCAGACTAAACAAAACTGATGTGAACTGTACCCTCGGACATCAGCCCACATTCCGAACGGTGTTTTTTAGCTTGGTCAATCTAGCAACAAAGCGGATCATCGTCCCGAAACGCTGCATATTGCGTAGCATCGATAGGGTTTGCTTCGTCAACACCCGTCGAGAACAAGTGCCATTATTGGAAGGATCAGTCAGGGACAATCTTGTCTGCTGAGCACTTAAATTCCACCCGAGAGGCACGCTTTACCATGAATCATATTATAGTGGTCTAATATGTACCCTCTTGAACTTGCGGCCCCCCCCCGAACGCTGGTGTCCCAGGACGAGAAGGCGCTCAAGTTTTTGTCAACAATCCAACAGAAATGGAGGCTTTTTAAGGTAACAGGGACTTTCGCGCTTAGCTTCTGCCTGGCACTGGTTGCGATCTACTCTGTACGAGATTTCATGTGCCTCCACGAAGAAGGGTCCGAAATCGGTGAAGATGAGTTTGTTCTGAACTGGGTCATAGGGATGCTCAACACGGCAGTAGTTATAGTGTGCTCCTACGGTCTAGGCACTAATTTTCGAGACTGGCTCGAATCATGCAGTATAGCAGTACAAAATCTTGATCCACTGACATTCGGGTCTGCTGTAGCAGTGGCTAGTGTCGGCTTAGTGGCGACAACCAAGCGTGCGATAAGTAGCTTCAAGAATTATACCTGTATTTATGTGGCGCTGAACGTGTGGCTTGTTCATGGGCTCAACAATTCGTATGAAAATATTTCTCCATCTAGGACCAAGAACCCCGTTGCTTTCGACTGTTTAGGGTTTTTTCACCAATCATAGAAAACGTTTGAGGCGTATTTTGGATCCACACTCCTGTTCAACAACACGATGCTTGCCATTAGCATTGGCATGAAAGTGGTGGCACTTCGCCTGCCGAGAGTTGAGCACCTTGCCGCGCTCCAGGGACCGTACCGATACTCGTAAGACACCTTAACGAGAACGACACGCTGCAGCTGGGGAAATTCTTGTCTGCCTTCCCTGCTGATAGGGTGAGGTTTGGGCCACTGGGTCACTTCAGTACTGTTCCTGTTGAATGCCCCTTGGCTTAACCTCAGTGGAGCAACCCCCATGGGGGTTGACAGTTGTAGGCCGCGTGCCTACGCCGATTTTCACATTTGCAGGCATGTTCATGATGACCGGGACGAAAATTCTGGGAACGCCTGCCGAAGCCTAAATCAAACCTTATGTAGACAGAGTGACAGACAGGCATCGGATCGGGTTCTGGGTTGTGGGGGTAGTCTTCCGAAATGCCTTCTTTTTGTGGATGATGTTCAATGCCATCGTCGTGCTGGATATGAACGTATGAAGGCCCTCTCATTTCTCATACTCCGAGTGACAGACCAACATAATAAGCAAATCGGTGGCGGCTGCACTCGATGAAAGCTAAGCACGAGACCTCACGGGTGTTTCTTTGACTCGAAGACGCTCATCTCGATGGAGTATAGACTATCTTGCCTCTTGAATTTCAGGTCGTATTGCTGGATTTCCATATATGGGGATGACCGCATTTGCCCAGTGGCGACGTACTGCATGGAGTTCGCAGCATCTAGAGCGTTCAACCGTAATAGTCAAACTTGGTCTCAGGGAAACGAACATTCGACGTTGATATTGAGGTGCTCTCCGAAAGCGTCGTATGCCCCGTATGTGCTATGTGTAATCTCAGTAGTACCTTCCGTTCTTCCCAAATGGTTTTGAACAACATTCACTCTCACTCGTTTCAGCAATGTCGAGGAATGCGTACTGCGGTTGCCTCAACTTCGAAGTGTTCCTCCTCTGAAATCCATAACGACCCCGGCCATGTCACACACTACAGAAACAAAGAGCACATCAGATGGATGTTCTGAGGCATGGTACGTTCAGAGGGTATCTATGTTTTTCGTGTGGTCGCTTACATGGGCCTATCGAGGAACAAGTGCTGAGCGACCATGAAGGTGAAACCCGATGGGGTGAGCCTACGACGAATCACCTGTAAAACGCAATTTTCTTTCAGACGATAGGGCATTCCTTTTTGAGTGGCGTTATTCAGGAAGGAGCCACGGCAGTCAGCACTTGTTTTGTCGAAAATTCCCACTCGTACTGAACCAAGCTGCTTCTATCGAGCCCGTAAAATCGTGCTCAGGTAGTACTAATAATCTCGGAAAGGTCGACTTGCAAGTAGTAACAATCTACAAATCTTGGCATTCGACATGTGAGTATGTGCATACTACCTACGGCGAAAGAGCCAGAGCCAAAATTTGGTGAGAGTTAAATATCCCATATTGTAATTTTCTGGCCCCGAAGAGCCCGCCGGAGGGAGGGTCAAGCAATGAGGGGAGGGGGGGGGTGAGTCCCGCTAGGATGTCATGCGGTTTGAATTCGTTTTTGCAAGCAACCGCTGTTTTGTCGATGGTCGGAGCTGCCCTTGCGAAGCAGGTCGCCAATAGATGTTTTGTGTCGGAGTTGATGGTGGTGAAAAAATAGTAGTATATAAAAGTATATAGATCGCGAGACTCCGGGTTTTCGATATCACAGAACACAGCTATCGGAAACATCTGTCTCTATATGCAGAAATGTTTGTGCTCCAAGACTTGGCGAGCATAAGTCGTTTTGGATCATTGCGACGGATCATACGAAGGTTTGGACCCAGCAACGACGAACGACCACCTGCCTACAACGTTCGGAAATATTCCACAAGTGACAACGATATCTACGCCGGCCCAAACGGCTTTCACGCGAATTTACTGATTCGATGCCAAAAAATATTGGCGCATTGAACACAGTTGAGTGAGTGGTCACAATATCATAGTTGAGATCGATACCATGTATCCAGTTCACAAAAAAGCACAGGGACCTTTGGCGGCATCTAATCCACTCCGGTTGGGCTACTGTTTGTTTGTCTTGATCCGCTTCCGTCGGGATAGGTCGAACAAGGTAAAAAAGCATAAATAAGTGGGTAGGTTGGTGGGCGATTTGTTGGGTTTGATGTAAGCTGGCCCGGATGATATCACTACCGCAGCAGCAGGTAGCTCTACGGTATCGCACTGCGATACTGGTACGTGAGATTGTGATGGACTTGGTTTAATCTGCAAAAAAAAAACACCGGCTGAGGACGCATGTGTCGGAAATCCCTACGAAGGCAAAACACGGAAGAGCCACGTAGCCCAGAGTTGCGACGGACTTTGGAGGATGGTACCACTAGCCTTGTCCCCAAGCCCCCCTCAACAAACATAGTATGGAAGTGACCCAGTATTCCAAGCCCCACCCGATCAAGATGGAGGGGAGACAAGATTCACTTACATAGCTGCTACATGTCGGTTTGGTTTTGTGTTCTTCCGAATAACGACACCGTTCCTGAAGTGCGACGATGGACTCATGTCTCAGCAAACACACGGCCAATACCTTCATGACAACTCCAACACCAAGCATCGTGTTGGCGAATATGAGCGTGCCTCTAGTATACTCAATACACCATGTTGAGGACTTGTTGTTACTCAACATGCAGTACAAAGCAAATAGGAGATAACTCGTAGACCACAGATGCAACAGCCAACTGTTACACCCCTGCACAAGTCACAGACACAGCGCCGCAAAAAAAACAAGCTACTTCAGTAATCTATGTTTCGCACGCTTAAATGCCGCCACGAAAAGCACAAAACCTGTTGCAACTACAGACCTGCTTGTCTGTGGGTCAACGCGTTTGAATGCCGCATTCAATGATTCGAACGAATTTTGACGACAATATCTTGAAAGGTAAGAGGACATCGTCACCATCGCCAGGTTGAGCACCCACAAGATCCAGCTCGGCATGTTCAAGTTCTGCCCGAGCTTGTCGCCCCTTGCTTCGAGTAACGGAGAGAATTCTCCCATGAAGTAGATTGCAACCATTGCCAGAAAGAAGCTGACTCCGAAACACTCCAGTGCCTATAAGAGTCTCCCTTTAAGTGGAATTGTCGAGAAAGAATTGAGCGCTATCTCTACCTGCGACATCAGCGTTCGGAGAGGGTAGAAGACATTTTTTGGGAATACAGATAGCCGCTATCGTCTAGACTACTCAAAATTGTAATTTGTGGCCGTCGCGTCGACGCGCGTGGATGAATCGAATCCTAACGATGCTACGATATAAGCGCTGTTTCGGGACTAACGTCCGCATCGTTAGCAGATTCAACAAACTGAAAGGTACCCTCTGAAGTAAGTGTTCATTGGTTTTAGAGACGTACAACCTGCATCATTTGGGTGGTTTTTCGGGAAAGCAACGGCGACTTGGAGACACACTGACGAAAACCATCACACCGCCGGAATAGCAGTAGCACTGGCGTTCGAACATCTACAAGCGTCGAACGTCATCGAAAGGGAGTATTTATTTCAGTGTCATTTTCCCGATTATAAAAGGACACCGGCCATCTTCAGCGGGGAGATGAACGAACTGCTCTGGATAATGCGGACAAAACAGTTCCTAGATGCATCTTTGAATGTTTGAAACAAAGAACTTGGCCACTGCTGTGGCTGAAGGGGGTAGGACCAGGCGAGCACAGAGGTACGTCTATGGTCTAGAAAGGGAACAGTCACGACCACCTACACGTTTGTTCCCCGAACACTGTTGCAGTACGCAATGTGGTTTATGTATGTCACTCACAGTGCTGCGTTGCAAACGACTAACTGACGGTATGGACAACACCTGTCACCACGGCTTGCCGAGAATATTACTTATAGTAGAACCTGCTTGCGAGTTCAGCTGGAAATCAAAAGTTTTTTTTCAAAATTATACAGCAAACCGCTTCACGTGAATATTGGTAACAGCACATAAAAAAAAAACCTCACCACACGACGGTGTGCACGGCAACAAATCCGACATCGCCAGAGAGAGGAGTTTATTACGCGACACGCATATTCTCGTTATAATTTACGACTACCCGGTATTCGTCAGTCCAATTCAATCATGTCGATCAACAGAAAACCCAACTGTAGTATGAGGTCAAACTCATTGTGAAAATAGTTCGGATGAGTGACAAATGAGCTGAATTTGTCCACGTATGCGCCCCCAGCCGTAACAATGGTGTCAGAAGGGGTGTAAAAACATTACGATTCTAAAGAAAACGCACTGGACTACTGCATAATACGCAAGACACGGAAAATTTCAAGTCTCCACTCGATTGCGTCCACGGCAGCATTTCTGCCCTCGACAGGGCAACGTTTCCCTTCGGGAGAAGCATGCCTTCGTGAGAATAAAAAAAAATCCAGGTATACGGTGGTATACTAGGCTAGTCCCACCATACCAGGAAATCCAAATACGAACCCCTTTTGAAAACAAACAACCTAATCGCTCCATGCATGTCCAAGACGTCGGTACAAGCCCCCCTCCCGTCAAACGCCTCCAATTAATGAACACTACAACAGCAAGCAAAGAAGGGAGTATTACTCTTCGTCGAGGACAGTATACACGGGAGAAGCGGTGAAGTTGGTGATGTGCTGGTGTAAAAGAGTAGGCCAATGCGTGCGCTAGCGTGCGAACAAAACATCCACTGTAACGTAAGCTGATGGCCGTCAATCATATTCAAACCGCACAGGTGAAATGAGGTGGAAGCGCAGACAACTAAGGGGCCTGATGAACGAAACGTGCCGCGGGCGCGTCGAATCGAGTGCAGATTTATCATACAACGCACACCTGATCGCGGCGGACTCCGAACGCACTAAACACCGTTATTGATTGCAACGTATGATAACTACTTAGAGGTTGTCGGCTCCGGTGGGAGAAGTGATTAACCACGATTCCAATCTTGATTACTTATCACGTAGACAATCCAGTCCTATAATCATACTGTTTATCAGTCGGCAGGTTCAAGAGATAGCCGTGCTTTTCCTAGGACGTCCTCCCTACGGTGCCTGCCATGAGTGAAGACCCTCGTCCATGTTGACAGAGCGGTTGAAAAATCAAGATTCCACTCGAGCGTGGTTCTCAAGGATATCACCACTATTATGGGCCCATAGGCGGCGTCCCCGGTGGCTTGGGAGGTAGTCCGCGAGCTTATCAATATCAGTTTAGTTGGTTCAAGTTTGACCGAGTGCATGCTCAAGGGCTCTTTCTCCCCAAAAAAAAAATGATAAGCTGAAAGCGCGAGAACGTAGGTTAGCTAAATTCAATGAAAAGCGACGAGCAGTGGGAATGCTGAACCCTATGCGTGACAAAAAAAAGGCACATACCGGGGGGGAAAGGTTAGATACCTGTGACCACGGCTTGTTCAGGAGGTAATCGAGGGTAAAACCTCCTACGAGCTTGGCTGGAAAGTGAAAGTGATGATGAAAAAACAAATAAAAAAAACAAACTTATAGGAGTCAGGCCTAACTTACTTACCTTTGATTTTTTTTCTGATTCTTTATTCTTCAGGTCATTCGTTTACCTCATTTTATCGACAAAGCTATCTGCATCTGGACAAAGTTTCACGCAAACCGCGGCACGCAGGAGCGCTGGGAACCCCCGTTGAAATAGTATTGTTTCCACTACCCAGTATTTACTATCTCCCCTCTCGTCTTCAACCATGTACTTTGGGCTACAAGGAGTATAACTGGAAAGCTGAAATCCTCGGCTTTCCGCCAGTTCTAACCACGAGTGTATCACGTGTCTCTGTGGGTCTGTGCGGCTGCTGATATATTCACATGCAAATACTTCCCTTGGAAAATAAATGCCTGCAACAACAACAATTCCGAATAAAGAAAACTCATACGTGGGCCGAATACTACGGGCCTCCGTAAAACCGCACTTTCACGTGGCGCTATTGCAAATATCTTGGTGTGCACCTGTCACACACATACAGTAATTCGTGACTGATAAGAGGTACAGTTCTCTCAGGTTTGTCTCAATGTGTGACTCACAAGAGGGCCACTGGTGGTATGAATGCCTTGAGTAACTACTCGTAACTGCCTGCGGAGGGGGAAATCGAGCACGGCAGGGGTTGACGTGAAATATTGCACTCGTGATTTAGGCTTACGTTTCATGAATGGTGGAAGGCTAGCTTGATGCACTCACCAGATCTTCAATGAAGAGGACGGCAACGGCGTTTGACGTTGAAACCAGCACATTCATTGCCGAGCTGATCAGAATCACAAACACGGCGAGAAGGCCAATGACGAACGCACGATGACTAGCGCGTGGCCCGTGTACCAACAGCGCAAATCCAGCTCTGAGATCGTGGGTTGTAGAAGCGATCAGCAGGTACATGGCTCCAGTGATTGACACCAACGCGTATTATGCCCTCTTGCGCCGTCATCATCGTCAGTGACACCCGTGTCTATCTTCGAAGAAGCTCTAGCTAGGACAATGAGCATTCCATAGGCAAATCCCTGTATCTGTAAACAAAAAAGGCGGTCGGCGGCGAGAGTGGTTCGCGCTGACCCGAGTCGAACCCGAGACCAGATGTGCTGAAAATACTCTTGTTGCGAAGCCAGAAAAACCTGTATTTCATTGCCGTGATTGTTTCCGAAACGCGGGATGACCACTTGGCAAGAACAGTATTGGTGATCAATTCGCATGGGTGTGAATATTTAATGTGCACCCGAAATAAGTCTCAACTGCAGTGTCAAGAGTTGAATTAGGCTGCACACGACGAGAACAGCTGTCAGACGGACGATAAAAAGGGTGCTCTAAAGTTTGAGGAGAGCCTAGTATCTCACTATGCGCAAAGCAAACCAAGCAGGCTGGCTCTGAAAAATACCGCGTATAGAAGTCTGATTCCAACAAGGTGTGTTGCGTTGGCATGTAATTATTTTTTAATCGCATTTCGAACGCTCTTCCCATAAGGCATGGTTTGGTTCACCCTCTTAGGGTAAAACCAAAGCCACGGCGGGCGGTCGCATGGCCTATGACGGCTAATTATGTCGGAAGGGCCTATAACAATACAAGGCACACAATCTCTCCGTCCAGGGCACCCGTTCTATATCAACGATTCTGCCCAAGAGTTGCACCTCTGTCGCAGCGGGAGTCTCTGCTTCTGCACGAACCAGCGTACACATTGAACATCTCGTGCGCGCATTTTTAAAGATGAAAAAATGCTGGCGTGTTTTGCACAATTCAGACTACGTAGCTTAGTCGTCTCCTCACAGCACTGAAATATCAGGTCGACCTACAAAATGTTCCACGATATTGGTCAATACCTGATGCCATTAAATGCATCCCAAGTCATGTATATATTTTGTTTCAAGACCTTTTCACTGTCTGCGGTTGGGATGATTCGAGGTGTCGGTGTAGATATATATCCTGCACCCTGCTGTGTACTGTCTGGCATAAATTCGGCCCCGATTTCTTTCGAAAGTTCAAATTTGGGGAACGCGCGATAGGGTCTTTATAGATGGAGTACACAACCTGAGGCATAGACATGAGACATGACTCGTATATTTCTGATTCTGAAACTCATGACGGCGTCGAAAAACTACGCACTATTTCAGCACAGAGACCAGCGACTGCTGACAGAGGCTC
Organism: Postelsia palmaeformis; assembly: GCA_037834295.1. Classification (NCBI taxonomy): domain Eukaryota; class Phaeophyceae; order Laminariales; family Laminariaceae; genus Postelsia; species Postelsia palmaeformis. The sequence continues at coordinate 16,031 of JBBMHQ010000563.1, forward strand.
AAACATACCGAATATTTTATACTGGGGTTGCGAAAGGCAACAACTTTACCGTTGAGGGTATCATGGATTAAGGTTCGTTGTTCAGCAGGAAGCTAAACAAGAGCAAGAAAAGCTGATGTTCAATTGCCACGCTTGTGAGCCGAACGCTGATGAGCGACCAAGTAGAACGTCAATTGCAGAGTCTGTAGCGCTTGCCCTGAATGTTGATAAAAATCTCAGATGATTTGAAACTACGTTTTTCGCTCCGGCCGCGTAACAGGTGATAATACGCTGGGATCGCAAGTACTCTTGCAATTGGTGTGCCCACATACATCATAGAACACACAGCACGTTCCACTATTCGCGATAGAGTCCATCGTGAAAAAAAGAGTTTTGGTGCCGTCGGTCGGGTATCTCGTGCGCCACCAGTGCACCCACATCTAGGCCACACTAACCGGTACCACCGATTAATACAAACACACGTACGAGCACGAAATTGTTGGGTGGCACACTTTTTGGTTGATAGCAATCACGTTTCGGCGGAAGTTCTGAATGTGCTATTTAGCATGTGACTAATTCAAACACAAACATACATGTATAATATATCACAGCCAAGAACAACTTCAAGATATTTTAGGATAGTGTAGGACCGGAAAGACGCCTAGGTCATCGACTTTGAACTCCTCCAGGGTGTGATGGAGACAAAACTCCTGTTGCAATCATGTGAGCAGTGCAGTATCGACTACCCAAAGTAACCCAACCTGCAGGTATATGAGTTGTTTCCGTATTGGACGCGAAGTAAGTGGAGATTGACGACACGCGTCGGAGAGCTTGATATTTCGAGAGTCTCTAGCATATATGTGCTGCAGCCAAATGTTCAACCAGACATTTTGAAGCTCATAGATGTTCAAAGATTATATCGCAGACAGCTCGAAGAGTTCGATCAGCTTTGCCGCCATATAGTGGAAGCATTCTACAACCTGCATTCTGATGACGCTCCAATTTATGCTACACGATGCTGCCTCAACCGACCGGGAGAAATATAGTTATTCACCCCCGTCTACTCATCATTCGTATAAGCCAGCCAAGAACCATATCGGATGCTGTAGGCTCGTGCTCTTCGTACGCCGCTTTCTCCCCGCATCCCCAGAGATAGATAGAATCAGCGAAGAGGTGTCTCACGAATGCCGATTTGGTTTCTTCATTTTTCATCCCTTCTTCTGTCTCCCTGTTTGTCGCCCCCTCTTCCTTCACTGCGGGTAGTACACAATCGTATTTTCTAATGAACATGGTAGTTTTTCTGGACTTTGCTGTGTACGTGAGCAGACTTTGGATGCCGTGAGGGCTTCAGGCTGATATCATCTTGTAATTAAACTCGACTGGTGGTGCCCTAGAAATTGTAACGGAGTGAGACCAAGCTGATCTACCCTAACATGTTCAAAGGCGGCACGTAAAATGTGCGAAAAAAACAAAATACGCACTTTCTTGCTTAGCCGCACAGTTTGTACCTGCGCCGATTGGGCGGTCACAGGTCAGCCCTGAACAAAATGGACACCGAGGGCATAAATTCACTATCAGTTGCCCTATATCCTTCGTTATATTGGCTTTGCTATTCTCAAGTATACGTGCTTGAAACCCCAACCATCAAATATTCTTCCCGCGGAGACTTCCCTGGTCACTATCCCGGGGATGTTCTAACTAATGTCTTTGCTGGATTATGTACGGTATAGTTTGTCAAGTATGAACTAAACATCGGCTCAGCGCGATCGGACAGCGTGCTGCAGTAGGGTAAAACCCGACTGTTCTTGAGGCCTCTGGAGAATACGCTCCTATTACGGGGCACCATAGTTAATAGGACCAAATATTGTTACTATGAATAGGTGAATATATAGGCTTTTATGTGGACCCCAGGTCCTATTAACTATGGCCCTCCGTAATACACTGAAAATATGAAATATTAAAATCGGCGTTGTTTCACTTTTGTACACCAGTTACTCCGACTAGACAGCCCGAAGATGGTACATAAGCACAGCAGTGCCGCCGGTTGTGTTGCTTTGTAGGCTTAATGTGCTCAACTTTTTTTCTTGTATACGGCCTCTCCTCGAGCCATCGAGTACGCGACCTGAACGGGTGAAAAAAACTATCTGACACTTCTACACTAATATAAACAAGCAATGACTAGTGTTTGTCGGGCGAGAGCACATGATAATGCGAGGTGACCATGGTCGAGGTGTTTTCGTGACGTTCATCGGCTGCTCAGCAGTACTACTACTAATAGCTGCCATAACGGTATTGGCACCCCTCCATTAAACTGCTGTCCAGTGTGCCATCGGAAACGCGACGTGAAAGGCATCATGAAAAAATTCCACAATTCCATCTTGAGCAATAGCTGACCAGTGCTCTATGGACATTTCGAAAGGTTGTAATAGCCGATGAACTCTTGAAGTTGGTGGCTACGTCCAGCACCGCAAACACGTCTACTTACACAAAAAAAGACCGGTCGTAATATTTGCACGCGTGGTGCCATGAGTGCCCCCACGGGTTACGCGAGTACAAACAACACACCGTCAAAAGGACGGTGGTGCTAGAAGAGGTGGCAAACTGCGTGCCAGCGCTCACGCCGTTAGTGGCCAAG
>JBBMHQ010000674.1:0-18643 GCA_037834295.1 Postelsia palmaeformis
TCACCACGGTGGGATTTGAACTCGGGTACCAATACCAATGGTCTTTGAAGCTGACCACTGGTCTACCGGGGCGACCGGTACAACTGCTGTGTATGTAGATATACCAGATATATACATGGCTAGTATTGTGTACGTACGTAGGTTTGTCATGTTGCCGGGTGGGAGCCGTGGAAACTGCAGTAGTAGCAATATTAATAGTATTATCACTGTAGCACATATTTCCTTGGTTGAAATGTGTACTGTGCATGTCCTGCGCAGCGTCTCGTAACGGTAGCTGGAAACATGTGCATAGTGGGGGTGATCTACACTATATTAATGCATCAGTTTGGTTACTATACATAGCCTGTGCGACGTGTGCTCTACAGTAGGTTATTATTATACTACAATTACTCGTCATTTTGTACCGGGAGTTTGAATCTACCCACAGGCAGGATGCGCTGAACTGATGGATGCTCGCATCATCTTCATTATCTCGGAAAAATTCCCGACCTTGCGCAGTACAGCTACTTACGCAGTATGTATGTGTATCTACATCGATCGGTCGCTACTAAACCCGTGACACGCCGTACCCTATATTCCCCGAGGCATCGGTCTGCTGGCATGGTTACACCTCAATGTTGGAAGTGGCGGCGTTTGCACAACGTAACGGCCAAAAGTGCGTGATTGGGTGGTGATACGGACTGACTGGTGTCCGAGTTGCAACAATGGTGGCTGAATGGAAGCAGCCGTAGGGCACAGGCGCATCATGATACTATGATCTTACAAGTACTGTAGCCGTACTGCTGGGCTCCCCCGCTGCTCTGCTTGCATATAAACGGTTGATTGCATTGTTGTCCTTGTTTCATTCGCTGTCTCGGGGTTCCAAAGGCGTTCAGACGGCGGTCCTCTATATATACAGCGGTCCCGCGTGCCGCTCTCTACCGATGGTCCCAAAAACTGCTGCTGCGGTTACTATCAATAATGTTGGCGGTCCCCTTCGCGACAGTTCTCTTAAAACGCACTACACCAGGGGCAGTATTGCAGAACCACGGATAGATTTAGGAAATTGCCTCATAATGATAAGAACCTGAGCATCATTTTCTGTGGAATGATAAGGAAATTGAGTTAAGAAACCGTGCTCAGTAGGGAGCACTACGCTATAACCTGCCAGAATGTATGGAACTGCCTACGCCAAACATTTTCATTTAGGATGTTGTCACATTGAAGTTATAAGGCTTGCTCTCCTTACTATATTAGCCGCCGCTGTTTGTTGTTGGCTGGCCTATAGTGAAAACAAATACATACCAACAAGAAACGTTTACGAGGCAGTGACAGAATAAACAGCGAGTTGAGCGCGATAATACTCGCAGCCTCAAGTGACCACTACGTTTACAAGGAAGAGCGTACGCAAGTACGAGCACCACCAGCCGCGCGTGTGTGTGTCGTGTTCCTTGGAAAGTTACGTTTCGAACACACAACCTACCTTGCCGGCAACCGACTGACGCCACGGTACGATTATCAATAGGAGTACCAGCACTTTTTGCCTCCCAGGGCATTTTTTTCTGACCGATTAAGCTGCTCAATCAAGTGAGCAACTATTCCTGCTGTTTATACCGGGTTTGTTTTCAGGCCACTTCTTATGCAGTCGGAAACAATGATTGAAAAAGCCCGTTTCCGATCGGTTATTTTTCCGGCTGGATTGTGAATAGCTGCCGTTCTTATCGTCCGTCGGATCGGATATACAGTTTATTGTACATCTTTCGAATTGCTTTATATTATCGTTTCCTGAGTCGTGGGAGAGAGAGAGGTTCCTCCCCTCGGCCAGATACCTGTATCGCAGCTTCCTGCAATACCCCTAGTATCTCGACCACCATATTCCACGTTTCTCTCCCTCTTAATTTACCGGCCGGGCTCCAAACTAGTACGGCCTACAGTTGTCTCGGATGACCAAGCCTCCGAATGGTACGGTACCATTTTGCTCCTCCGAACTACTCTAGTAGACCATAACGGAAGAAAAAATAACCTTTTCTTCCGTACCCCAGCTACTCACGCTTCCCCCCCTCCCCCTTCGAGAGAAAGAAAAAGCAGAGAGAGTGTGGCGGCAGAAAATAAGAAGGCAAAAGTTCCTGGCTTGAATTGACAAGCCAGCGACTACCCCACGTCTGCCCGTGCTCGTCACAGGACCTCGTACTCGCTCGTTCCAGCGTGGAGATGCTGACCTACGCTCGATGCCTTTGTTAGAAGGACTGCGAGCGGGCATTTTTCCCTCCACCCAATCTGCTCTATCCCCAGTTCCCGATACAGACATGCCACATTATCTCTACCAATAAACGCGGATGTGTCCGTTACTCCGTTTGCGGAGGCCGTAACTCTGTCTACGGACAAAACTATCCTTTTTGTGTTTTATCTGGAGACGTTTGATTTAATGGAGGGACTTTCAAAAGGTTGAATAGCTCCAAGGAAAAACAGGGTACGTAGGGCAGGCGGAAGTCGATTCGAACCTGGGGGTCCTCCCCACACAGCTGTGATCTTATAATAATAGGGAATATTATGTCAGCTGTTATTTGCAACCTATTTCAATGGGGCCGCATGCGAAAAACAAATAGGCAGCACAAAACAAACTAAAACGATATGACGTAGCGCGAAATGAAATTAAAGACGTCAGCTTAAAGCAAACGAAGTCAAATCAAACCCCCAAGAGAACAAAAGAGGTACGCACACATGCGAGCAAATCACACACACGCGACGGGAATCGAAGTCAAGTGAAAGAGCCAAGCAGGACGAAAAAATAACTGCAGCGTACTGCAGATGAAAAATAAACAAAGGAATAATCGAAAGCGACGAAAAGCGAAAAAAAGTAGAAAAAATGAAAAAATGAAAAGTTGAAGGAACAGAATGGGTGAAAAAAGCGAAAGCGAAAAGCAAAACACAGGTACTGAACGCAGGCGAGGGAGTCGGGGCGGCCCTACGCTAGCTGCGCATGGCGCAGGGGAGGTCAAATTCAATCGGCAAGAGTTTGAGTAGAGCGCCCCCTCCATCCCCGCCACGCCCCCTCCCGCTTCCTTCCCCCCGCCGCCACCGACCTCGCCGCCACCCTTAGCGTCCCTGCCCCCCCCCCCGGTGCATCGATTGGTCTTCACGGTCCGGGTTTGAATCGCAGCCGTCATGTGTCGCTCTTCTGCGCCTTATTTACAGGTGAGTGGGAAAGTAGTGTGGTCTATGGGGCAATCCGAACAGGAAGCCTACTGTTAACAATCCTCCTTGGAGGCAGCAGCTCACAAAATTTGGCACCACCCCTGCTCCTCACCTCACCTGGGGGCTGCTGTTTCGTGCAGTGCGTGTCCACACCTCTTGGGCTTGGTGGATTGAGCGGACTGCTTGCATTGTGCTACGATGCACGATCGGCTGTTGTTGTCTTGTCTCCATGTATGTCTACGTGAAAATGTGTTGACCACGCACAAGGGATCCCTTGTGCATCCTCGGCGAGAAGCAGTGGTGTATGGCGCGATCCACAAACTGTTGTAGAATAAACTTACTGTTGATATATGAAGAGTTTTTGCGTCATTTCTGCTTCATGCGGCTACTAGTGACTGCTGTGAGCGCAGACGGGTAACACTTCAACGTCAACCGGGGGTAGTCGCTACTGAATCATACCAGGTACGTTACACTTATTCCGTATGTAGTATATTCATTAAAAAAATCAAGCTCAGGTTTTGTTGCGGAATCCCGTTAACCTCCACTCAACTACGCCGCCAATATGTTGGAGGAAGACGAAAGCCCAAACTTTGGACCCCTTATAGGATAGATACGTTTTGCTGGAAAGTGTATGCGCTGGAATTCTTACTACGAAACGTTCCCTCCCATGTTTAGATGTTTAGTCAGAGCGTATTTTTACAAGTTTTTGAAGCGAGAGGCCAACAAGATGGCAACACTCCAAACGCAGATATTATGTAGCGGACCCGTTTTGTGAGCAGTTTACACGTCATCACGATTTTTTGTTCTGAGGTTGTCCCGAGGTTTGGATTCGGGTCTCGAGCTGCGTTCATCCACTTTACTCTCGGCGTGAATCGCTGAATCGCCTCCCGTGTTATATTGTACGTGCCACTAAAAAGCAGCCGTCTTGTGCCTCCACTGCTCTATTAATAGTTGTTCGTACACTACTGGGGACACTTACTTTCGGTCACCCCCTCTGAATGTGGTTGTTGCCGCGCACCAACCAAGCATTATTTCTCTATTAATAGTTGTTCGTACACTACTGGGGACACTTTCGGTCACCCCCTCTGAATGTGGTTGTTGCCGCGCACCAACCAAGCATTATTTATCGCTACAGTACACCGTCTGTCAACGCCTCCGTCATTGTCGTGCCCCATGCCCCCTCCCCTTGGGGAATAAAAGGAGAAGTGGTAAAGACGTTGTGTTTCCCCGGGGGAATGAGCTTTTGTGCTGACAAGTTCCCCCTACGTCTTCGGTATCGCGGGGGACAGGTGATTATTTACTATCAAAATAAATCGACCTCATCCGGGGAACAGCACGAGACAAACGGTGTGGATAACAAAGCTATAGATAGATATCGGTCTTTCGCCCCACTGCGACTTGTATGCAATGAGCAATAAGCAGTGCGCATCCGTTGTTGTTGTTGTTGTTCTTGTTGTTGTTGTTGTTGTTGTTGCTGTTGTTGTTGTTGTTGCTGTTGTTGTTGTTGTTGTTGTTGTTGTTGTTGTTGTTGTTGTTGCTGTTGTTGTTGTTGTTATTGTTGTTGCTGTTGCTGTTGCTGTTGCTGTTGTTGCTGTTGCTGTATGCAATGAACAGTGCGCATCCGTTGTTGCTGTTGCTGCTCGTTGATCGTTGTGTCATTGTATAACAGCTCCATGGGATCAAGCTCCATCTGCAACATAGTCCATGGTTTTCCTGCCGGTATACACAGCGTCAAATATGGGACAGGAAGGCCCACCTAGGTGAAACAAGGTGCGCGGCGGTGCGAAAGCGAGCTACGCACGGCGATGATGTGGCGAATGTGTCGGGAGCCCCATGTTTTGGAAGAAACCTCCGGACGTTTCACTCCCCGGGGCCTTTTGATTGCTTCTGACAAAGTCCCCCCTATCTCTTTGTTTTCCGATGGGGGCGACGTTTTCATAAAATAAAAAACACTCGCCCCAGGGCATTGACAGAGGATTTTACGGTACATTGTATGCGTGTGTTGCGAACCTGGCGAAACGTTTTGTTTTTAAAGGACATCCGTTACAAGGTTGGCGGGGGGATTATTATGTCACTTTTCTTGTGTCGATCGCTTTTTGCGTTGTTTCGGTGATCTTACAGCAGCAGTGTCTCAATCAATGCTACCGCGGTTTTAGGTTTCCGCTCCGAGTACACCCCCCCCCATACTCTCTCTGGTCATCATACGACTACGATCATGCATGACACCGGTATCGGGTACATACACCCCCCTCCCATATATTTTACCAGGAACATGTTATCCACTCTGTTTGTCCAATCACTCACGTCAGACACCCTGGTCGTCTCTATGCCACGCACCGAGAAAATGATATCTTGTTTGGGTGTAGGTCCCCGGTGACCCAGATAGATACGTTATTGTGGGTTATGGTACAGGCTTCCACACACAAAAGTTTTCTCATTTTTGTTTGCGTTTTCGTGGTAGGTTGTTATGCCCACGTGCTGTTTTCGATTCCGAACTGCGTTGTTAATACACGCCTATATAATATTGCCGCCAAAATCGACGACTTATATCGCCCCCGACCATATGGTATACTTCGCCAGGCGTTCTACGATAATAATAGTGGTTTACCCTTATTATCCCGAGGCACCTCACTTCTTAACGAGCTCCATACTTCACCCGAAAACTGATTCGAGCAAAAGTCATATTGCATCCCGGCGAGTAGTGCGATGGCCAAAGTTTACAAACACGCACTTTCTCGAAATACGATCGGCATTCCAACGATTTTAGGCTGAAGAACCCCGTCATTCCGAAAATATTTCAGCGGGGAAGTGCTATCTCTAACGTAGAAAACGTCTGTTTCTGAACTAATTTACTTTCATCTGCATGTATCAATAATCAGGTGTTACCAGGTTTATATTTTGATGTTACTCGCCGGGAATAATCGCAAAGCCGGAGATGCTAGTAACGCCCCCCAGGGTTTCAATACTTCTATACTTCGGGTTCGTCGTATGTTTCGCTCATCATTTGTTTACGCAATTGGAATGGTTGACTGCGGCAGCATGAATATTCTGGCAGGCTTCCCTTCGAAAAGAGAGACGTATTTGCGCCAGGGAAAGGGTTCCCTGAGATAAGGCCAGATATCAGATGTGCCATGGTATCTCCTCCAGGTAGGGTTGCCATCTGAGCAGTGCCACAGTGAAGCACAACTTTTGAGGGTAACCTTTTCTGAGCTGTTGGACCGCTGCCGGATATTAGTAGTGCGCTACCTTTACTAGGGGTACATATGCTGCAGACTACACATGAAAATATAGGCCTGGTGATCACCAACAAACTTGTTCGAAGTATTGTTTCGGACGAGATATTGAGCTCTGAGGTTGTGGTGATATCCGAAAAAAAAGCACCACCCCTGCTCTACGGCGGCGGCGTTGCTCATTCATCCTTCTTCATCCCTCTGTATTAAATACGCTGTTATCCATGTTGTTTTTCCGTTCATGGCACGCACGCACTCACTCACCTTCAAACAAGCTGCGAATTTCATGCCACACGCACGGGGCAAACACAGTCTATTAATAGTTGTGCACCCGGCAAGTTGTTTACCAGGTATGTATGTGTATTATGTAGGTTTATATACAGTAGATAGGCTGTTGTCGGATTTGGTATGTAGCGTTTTCTAAAGTGCAGTCTGCGTATATTTCTGCGTGCTTTTTGTGGTTGTTGTACCAAAGCTTTGCTATACTATAATAGGTTCCGAGCTGCATCCGTACGGAATCACAATAAATAGAGGTATGTTTGTGTCGTCCTCGAACAATCATAGACACCGAGCACGTACGTATATTGTTTATCCGGCCTGTGTTGTCTGGCCAATCCCTCTCATTAAGGCTCTGAATGAATATGCCATGCACTACGCAAACTTTGTTCGGCTACGCACGGCGCGAAATAGGTGCTCATCGGGAGGCATTTTTTTATGACTGATGTGGCCTCTCAAAAGCTGCAAGGAACTACGCCCCCAACATGATTTGCGTTTACCTGGAAATTATACGTCGTATGCATATATACATTGTTTTGTATTTTGATAATATGTACTGATATTATAAATAGGAATGTTTGTTTCTATCACACCGCCCACCTTTGAGAGGCGATCCACAATCCAAAGACTTCAGACATCTGATGTTGCCAATCAGACCTGGATAATTGACGAAAACAATCCAAGACAAGAGCCCCCTTCCTTATGAAATGGCTACTGCAACCACTTCTACCATCGCCGCGGTGCAGTCCGTCGTCGCACGACCGCAGGCTCCAGTGACTCTGGAGTGGAATATCACCTCAGGACGGAAAAAATGTAATAGCTGCACTGACGTGTGATCAATCAAGCGTATACACCGATTTCATGAGAGGTTCATTCAAAGTTATAAATACACCCATCCCCCGCTCACAGCTAGCTGTGAAATCGGAATTTTCCTCGGGACTAGTCATTTTTGCAAGCTGCGTGCGTGTGTGATATTAATAGTACGATCTCACGTCATACAGGGTGTGTGTAGGCGCAACGTCACCCCCCATTAGTTCGGTATGTTTGTCCACTCGTGACACCTTCGTCCACGCCTCCAATGAATGCCACGCACCAAGCTCTAACAATGTTGGGTTGTAGCCGTGTTTTTCCCGAAGCTACTAGTAGGTAAAACCCTACTTGAGTAGACAGAGAGAGAGGTGTATGTGAACATTTTGCAATCAACTCGACGGTAGGTACGACCGGTCGGTATCCAATCAGAGAGAGGGCCAGGAAACCTTTTATCGCGTGCAGTGTTGAGTGTGCCTAAAAGTGGCTCAAAACGCATACAAGCGTACAAGGTAGTTACTCCTCCGAAAATGACTCAACAGGCATTATTGTTGTACGTACCCACTATTGATATTTGTTCGCATTTCGGGTAAATGGGTTCCGTTGCGAACTCTAGGACTGGTCTCGACATTTTCCCATTGTTTTGAGTGCTATTGGTGTCGCTCACAAGGGCCCGTCTCAACGGGAAAATCTATCAATAGCTGTTGGAAGCAACAATTTCATTTCACCGATTTTTTGTTTGATTTCGAAAAAAAAGCGTGTTCGGGTCCGATGGGGGAACGGCGTACCATTAACAGTTGTCAATCAAAAAAGAATTCGGAATATAAAATTATTTCCAACTGAAGTTCCCTGTTAAGATGGGCTCTAAACCGAGGTTTTCAGGGGTTATGATCTTGGTTTCGACCTGCGCCCATTCGTCCCCCATCGTTCATATAAGTCGGTCGACCTTCCGTCACACGTTTCGCGCCAAGTGTTGCTGTTGTTGTTGTTGTTGTTGCTGCCGCCTTTTGGGGTTGCGCACGTGATTGTACCGGTAAACTCTGCGTGGCAAAAGGTATCCTCCCAGGAGCCGGTGAGTCATGGCGATTGACTCCGAACACGGCAGCATAGGGCTGATCATGATGATATTGCTCTATTCGCCATCTGACAGTATGGGGGGCATCATGTTCATCCGTGTCCAAAACACTAAGCAGTACGAAGTACGAGTAGAGTAAAGGAGGGATTTCCAAGCGGGGGAGGGGGGTGGAGAGAGGGGTCTTCGAGACGGAAAAGTGGGATACGAGTGGGTTCAGAGCCATGAAATATATCCTTCCACTTCTACTACTACTACTGCTACTGCTACTGCTACTCCTACTACTGCTACACCTACACTAGTGCGAAATTTCAAGATACCCGTTCCTTGTATCGGTAGAAGACGTTCGATACGATACATTGTCGGAGGAAAACTGAACCAAAATAGCATGATATACATGCTGGCTCCCCTTGAAAACACACGGTCAATAGTATCCCACTTTTATTGTAGTCACATGCCATGTCCCAATCGCACCATCCACACAAGAAAGGAATCGAGAATCCGACTTCTTCAGACCTGAGATGTGTTAGCATTCAGACTTGTTTGACCATGACCCACTATTAGCAGCTACGTAGAGTGTGAGGGTCGGGGTTCGAATCCCGGCGTGTTCCCGGACACACAGAACAAAAATGTGTGAACTTTCTTCTCATCGCTCATTGTGGACATCGATGGAAACAGACGAGCATTTCGCGATAAAATTGCAGGCAAGCACCGGCAGGGAGGAGGGGAAAGAGCTGCGACCATGGTCTGTCCAGAGAGCTGGAAGCTTTGAGTGACGCACCGCGGTGCCTTCGAAAATAGGTCGCTAGGAGCCCGCGCAGCAGGAGGGATTTCTACAGTCGTTAACTTGTGTGCGTTGGAGGACGGCGTACCAGGCACGTTGGACGCTTCGTGCACCTCGAAAGGAGTTTGTACTGTATTGGTGACGTCAAAACTATAAATTCGCGCTCGCTCGTATTTGAAGCAACTCAAATTTGAGTGGTTCCATTTTTTCTGCACCGCCGAAATTAGAAGCTCGTAATTGCTCGTAGTAGCTAACACTCGCCCCGCTGCGAGCGAATTGGTAAAACGCTACACTTTGAAAAACGGAAGGTGATAAGTGGTTCCATTTTTTCTGCACCGCCGAAATTAGAAACTCGCAATTCCTCGTTGTAGCTAACACTACCCATGGTTGACACTCACCCCGCTGCGAGCAAATTGTTAAAACGCTACACTTTGGAAAACGAAAGGTGAAAGCCGTTCGCCGAGCGTGAATATAGGAGGGGAAGCTGTTCTCGCGCCTATTAATAGCTCTGAACGCGTCTTTTGCGGATGGTCCCGATGACGGGGGAAGAGTCCGTTCAGAGTTAGGCGGCGATGAGTCTTCAGAGCTTGGTTGCGAGGCAGAGAGTTGGGTGTTGATGGACCTCAGTAGACTTGTTGCGAGGTGACGCCTGGCAAGGGGTTGATCATTGATGAGTCCCGGTAGGCTACTGTAAATGCGAGGGGACGGCGACGGTGATTGAATGATACACAAAGGAAATGACAACTTCGAGATGTTCTCTTGGACGCATCGCTCGGCGTTCGCACCTTCTCCATCATTGGGAAACCCTACTTCAAAATTAGTCCGAGGGTGTGTGTTGTAGTGATACGATAGCTTTGCGTACAGGGCCGAGCGCCCAAGAAACCTGGCGCTGGAGCTGGAGCAGACCGCTTGTGTATGCTTCGGCTGCCGACATCCGTCGCCGTTGGGGCACAACTCACCGTCGGGTATCGTTAGGAGGAAAACAACGTGTAGTTTGGAGCTTCTGTGAACTTAAATGCAGACGACGCGCACGCCCACCTTGCGCAAGGTTCTGGAACATCTGGTTCGGTAAAGCCCTTTTGTGGCCTTCGACTCCTAAATGAACAATTTGAAAGGATGCCTCCAGAGGATCACTACTGCTGTAGTCGTCTGCGAGCAAAGCACAGTAGTGCAACATAACAATATGCCCGCAACAGGATACGTAATTCGTTGAACGCCTACGTTATGAGGCAGATAGTGTGATACTACACGATAAACGATACTTGGTAGCAAAGCGGAATGTGAGTGTTGATCATTTTAGCTCTTAACAGGTCTTTTGTCCGCGTTTCATAGAAATTATAACTCAGCGTTTAGGCTGATCTCCGAGGAGAAACAACAATAGTAAATCGCGAAGTGCAAGGGGGTCGCAACTAAGAATCTAACACCTGCTGTCCGAAAAACAAAGAAATTGCCTCAACACCCCTCGAGGACGCACCAGGCACCCAGCTTAGCTGCCTCCTCTCCCAAAGATCGATCTTACAACTGATCTTGTCAATCTACTTTTCTCAAGTAAGTATATAAACGCTCCAAACAGCATCAGCAACAGAAACTATAAACTCTCGCAAAACCTCTCCAAGCACAAAATACCCATGATGTAACACCCTAGTTACATGTGCTTCGTATACCCCGCACTATAGCGGTAATACCTTACCTGCACTTCGTCGTGACGGTCGATTTTCTTTGGTGTGAGTCTGCGACAATGAGTCTACCTCACGATGATTTGTTGGGCCTGACCTGACTCGCCGAGTTGAAATTCTGATGGCGAGATCTATCAGCGTCTCTTCGAGCTACGCGAGGGACATGCTACCAAGGACCGCCCTCTTTGTAGTGTCCATAGCTTGGAGGGCTTTTCGCGTGTCATTGCCGCTGGAGCGCATGGCTGGCACTGCTTGCTGTAGTGAGACTGCGCATTGGCGGGTTGATCACTCATTGAACACTGGAGCGGACCAAATATGTGTACGACTATCATCATTGTGTGCACCTTGAGCATGGTCAACGCCCGCGTAACTTAAGGAGTCCGCTATGTTCATACGGCACGGAAGCAAGCGCGGCGGTGGGTGCGTAGGTCTTGTTAAAGACAAAGGAGGAAGCTAGACGGAGGGTGCGATTCGAGAGGATTGGCGGAACAGCCAGCTGAAAGAGGGATTCCAGCAGTCAGAAATAGGGGGTGAACCCCTTGTCACTGGGCCTTTGTTTCGGGAGCAATATCCATGGAGTTACTTAATAAGTTGGAGTGATATAACATTTGAGGTTGGCGAAAGGGTTTAAGGCCTAACGTGCGTAGCGTATCTGCTGCATGTAGCCTGCATGGATGATCCGGCTCCAGTAAGCAGCACACGTGTATGGCGGCAGTGCTACCGCAGTGCAATCGATGAAATCGGGCAGCGTGATGAACGTTGATGCGAACAGTCGCCAAGCCGATCGTCCAACATATTATTATTTAATAATATTGCACTTTTCCTCATGTATTATTGATTATGGATAGATGCCTTGCGGTTAATGGTGTGTCTCAAGAGCTTACCATGAAGAAATAGCGCATTGAACTCCTTCACAAAAAAGTATACTAATATTTAAGAAAAGGATGGCCCGCATCCTGGCGCACAATAACTTGAGGGCTTGACTTGGAATATGAAGGAAAATTAGCCCCAAGCCTTGGCCGAAATAAGTGTTTATTTCCTGCTGTACCAGGTATGACATGAAAGACTCACAATACCTCCCGCTATGAATACCACCATGCTCCCTTTACTTTGCGGCCCTTCTATTTCATCTGTTGGTTCGTGAGATCGTTGTACTAACTGTTATATAGACCGAGCGCGGGTATAGCCCCGTACGCTTTCCTAAGAGTTTTGTAACGCAAGAGACCTGACCGGGCCGAGAAGAACGCCAAACAAAAAGGGAGACAACGACAGTATCGTCTCTGGTCCTACAAGACAACAATAACAACGGCAGTGACACAGCAGTGGCAGCAACATACTGTGGGATAGGAGGGGGACTCGATGGGATGCTGTGGGAGGTCGGTGGAGTACCGTGGGATACATCGGGATACAGTGGGCATCCGGGAGAATATCACGGGATACCGTGGTAGTTCGGTGGGATACTGTGGGATACCGTAGGAAGTCGGTGAGATTCCGGAGATACAGTAGAATGATAAGTTTGTTTGTGGAATACCGTGGAATACCAGGGGACGTCAGTGGGAAACCGTGAAATCCTTATCCACCGTGGAATATCGGCGTATGTCTGTGGCTACCGTGAGGTACGTTGAGAAGTCGATGGGATATCATTTGCGACAACCGTGGGATATAAGGTGGAATATTAGCAGCTGCAGAAGTTGCCTTGGCAAACAGCAGCCGTCGAGGCGAGATGCCACTCTCAACATTGTACAACTGCCCCTCCCGCGACCGCCTCGCTGATTATCAGTCGGTTGGGGCAAAGCACCTCTCCTCTCAGTCGCAGGGAGACTTTTCGCCCGCCGGGCGCTGTATCGCCCCGTGGGGCGAGGTCGACGTCGTACTTACGATATACGAACTGCCCAGCGTGTGTTTGTTGTTGTTGTTGTTGTTGCTGAAAACACTCCTCATGCGGCAGTATCATATGTTTATAATAGCCACCTGCTACCCAGCAGTAGCCAGTAGTCTATACCCAGATGCTGATCAGTGCCATAGTCGCCTTCAGCGAGTAGTCCACAGCAGCAGTACAAAGTGCTGCAGCAGTACAAGCAGTGCGGTATGTCCAATCAATGCCGATTCAGTGGTATGCGGTGGAACTCCGCTACATACATGACATGAGTTATCTCGGGGTTTACATGCGGCAGAACCCCGAAATAACGTTTCGAGTTCAGCCGAATTTCTTGTTCGAGTTGTAGTTTTCACCGCATGGTGGGGGTCTTGAAGCCTGAGAGCTCCGTGATTGATCGACCGAGCACACGCACACTCGTCCACTACTCTTCGCTTGTCTTATCTTCTCTTCTTGTTTCCCTTATCCTGTCCTGTTGGAAAAACAGATAATGCTCACCGGCTTTAAGCGCCATATTATTTCATACCTGGTATGTTGTTCTGACACCTGGAGCTTGTACAACTGAACAGCGGGTCGGTTCGACACCGGTTGGAGTGCTTACCTTTGCGGCGGGCTGTCTGATACAGCTCAAGAGCCGCGCACACACGCCTATGCGAGCATTCCGCCGAGAGGTTATGAGCCTCGGTTAGTGTAAGCACTGCAGAGTCTTGAGCCGTGAACATAATCGAGAAACGATTACGACCGGGCTAGACTGCTGCTACTTCTTACAGAGCTGCGAAGGTAATCACCATATCGAGCTGCTATACGAAGCACAACAACAGAAACAAGGAGAAGATCTACAGAGCTGCCACAATCATCGTTATCGGGAGCTGCTTGCTGACACTAGAGACTGCACATGCAGCTGCCAAGATCACCGCCATCTGGAGCTATTGCTATGTACAATGAGACCCGCGCGGGGCCCAAGGTCTGCGTGATATTCTTGCGGTTTGCATGCTCATCCATGATTCAGACCTGTCACAGCAGATTCTGAAGGACGCCTTTGTATGCTGCCAGGTAATGCGTGCTGATGCATCAACTGTCTAAGGCATCATAAGCGAAGCGGGAACGGTTGATGTTGTTGCGACGCCTCAAACAATAGTTGGTTGCGACATAGCAACGAATGCACATGCGAAATATACAGACAAGGTACAGAGAAGTACACCCACCAAGTGCCGAGAGTTGAAATGTTCGGAAATATATAGCGGAGTAGGTCGTGATACTTGAAGTTATAGTCAAGCAAGAGCATGTTACCTACTGATTGGGTCCTTCAATTCGATAGTTAAATGCAGCAAGTTGACTTCATCACCTTCATCGAGGGGTCATATTATCGATAGCTACCACCCAGTAGACAGTAGCTATCATAGGCACCTTCAGCGAGCGGCCCACAGCATCAGTACAAAGTGCTGCGGCAGTACAAGCCGTGCAGTATGTCTAATGTCGATTCAGCTGTATGCGGTAGATCTCCGTTGGATCAGATATCTCGAAGTTTACATGCGGCAGAACCCCGAAACAGCGTTTCGAGTTCAGCCGAGTTGTTTTGTTCGAGTTTAAGTTTTCACGGTATGGTTGGTGTCTTTAGACTTGAGAGCTCCGTGATCGATCGACCGTGTACACGCACACTCGGCCGCTTCTCTCCACACTGGACAAGACTGATGATGAATCCTGGCCGTGAGCGCCTTTTTCTTTCATATTATGTGCTTCTGGACCTGAAGCGTGAACAACGACCAGCCGGTTCGACACCGACTGAAGAGCCTACCTCTGCGGCGGGCTGCCTAATCTAACTCAGGTGCTGCGCATACACGCCTATGCGGGGATTCCGCCAATATCATAGATACTAGGGGGCCGCACGAGATACTCTACTCGACAAGAAATACTCGGCAATCGCAAGCACAAAATTGGCTCACTCCATGCATGCATTTGTCCGCATTTACGAAAGACATCTCTAACACCCATGTTGAGAGCTAAACGACTCTACGGTATTAGTATCCTCTGACCGAGTGCTGCAGAAAACCGTCCGTTTTGAGAGAAGTCTGTGAGACGGGGCAACACATACCACAGTAAAACTACCCCTCCAGCGACCGCCTCGCTTCTAGTTATGTTTCTGACGGGGTCGAGGTTCCCTTCTCTCGGTCCCAGACAGGGGGCCCTTTCGCCTGCCGTGCTGTGTGTGTGTGTTCTGCGCTGGAGAGCATCATATAATGATTGGTGGCGATCGACGCCAACGGGGCACGTTGTGCAGTGCGTGTGCGGGGAGTGCTGTGTGGTGTGCTTGTGGCGCGGCCACGCGTCTCATCGCCCCAGATTACTACAGTACTACCTCGCGCTGATCGCTCACTTCTGCAGAAAAAACAAAAGGGGCACATAACAGCAGCAGCATCAGTAGCAGTCGACAAAGCACACGGGGCTGTGATCGACATTGCAACTGGATCCTGCCAACGCTCCGCCTGATAAGTTTACATGACCTGCTGGCCTCCGCGGAGGCCTCGCAATAACATGGTATCGCCACATGGGCCGGGCCTTGGTGAGATAGCTAGGGGCGACTCAAATCATCTGCCATGCCGGCAACATAACCGCCTCAAATGGGAGCACAACGAATACAACTTCACGAGTCGGAAAACTGCTCGATTTATCGCGACCTTCGGCACGCTTCGGCATCAAGGATGTGCTTCAAGAACCAGGGTCGCAACCATGTGGTGCTCTGGGGTTTACTAGTCCAGACGGAAAAATTGAGAGTAAACTCTTAGGAAATATAGCCCCTTTTCCACTTTAGGGGGGAAAAGGCGACGATACCGAAACAACCCCAGCTGAGCATCGTCCACGTGAGGCTGCCCGGGCTGCTGGGGTATAGGGGATTGCGTCCAAAGCGCAACGCAGGGAGCTCTACCAGTAGGCGACATGTATGTGTCAGCAGCCTTATCACGCATGCTCGTCCTACGGCACCGCCCATCTCGTCGTTTTTTCAGCTCGCTGTACTGTAGTATGAGAAACATGTCCGTGCGTGATGTGAGCAAGGGATAAAAGCTCGGAATGACACCATCCTTGTTCAACCTTAAGCACAGGCTACTTTGCCTCAAAGATGAGGATTGAGCGTAGCGCTCCTTTCTCGCCGTTGGTCACGACTCATGAATTCAATGCGTCAAACGGTACGCGCAATCTATCTGCCACAAAAGCGTGCACTACGAGGTCAGGTACCAGGTATCAACACTATTTGTAGCAGTACCTTTTAAACGTCAGACGGGGGAGAGCGTCGATATCGAAAATGTTTAGCTTCGGCCATGGGAAGCTGCTCGGGATGCTGGGGTATAGGGGGACCCGTCCAAAGCGCAACTGAATGACTTTGCTATCAGTTAGCGCGGTAGTATGTGCAAGCAGCATGGCCATACTCACTCGTCCTGCTGCAACCCTCGCCCGCTACGTAAACGCGTGAGAAGACCACTCTGGTTGTTTCTTTTTGCTCGCAAATACTGGCGATACTGTATGTACACGAGTCCCAAAAAGGCTACCGAGGGTCAACCTACTACGCGGTACACGGCGTCTACCTGCCACAAAAAAAGCACTACTACCAGATACCTGGTATCAGGTATCATCAGACTAGCAGCCCCTCTGGGAGGTCAGACGGGGGAAGGGCGCCGATACCAGAAACCAAATTTTATTTTCAGCCACCCACGCGAAGCAACCTAGCTCGGCCTGCTGGGGTCCGGGACGTGTCCAAGCTGCGAGACGCACGCAGCACGGATATTGCAACACGCACGCAGCACGACAAAAAAATCAACGCACTCTACGACAGGGGAGCACCAAATGTCATCTGCGAAGCTTCTCGTGCGGGGAACTCTTATAACCTTACGAACTCACCCAAACCTGACTTCTAAAATAGAAGTATATTAGAAAATGTAATCTGATTAACAATGCCAAAGCCGTGCTAATAATGGTAGTGCTGTAGGCATGCTTGCGTTCGTTTCTCCACTTACTTGTTTTCCCTTCTTCTTACCACGGAAAGAGCGGGAGAAAAACGACTTCGGCGGGATTCGAAGCCCTGACGTGTGTCTGTTTGTTTTATACAGGCCAAACGACCGAGCTGCTGTGGACTGGTGGTTAAGCGTTCATAAAACAAGCCATGTGTATCTAAAAATAGTTATTTTACGGCCAAGGGACGGTTTGGCGTGCTTTTTCCACAAGCGTGTGTACCCGTAGATATTTGTTGTTCGTGGTTGGTCGGGTTCGCTGCATGAGAAGTTTGTTGACCGCTTGCCTTTTGGTCTCTGTTGAGCACCCCCTGGCGCTGAAACCCGCATGTATTCTTGGGCCAGTTCTTCTTCTCATATAGTGTGGGATAAGAATGGTGGAAGCACCTCCCGTGGCCGGTGCTACCACCCCTCCCTTACTATATAGTCTCTATCAGTATCACGATTTTCGGTTGCTCGTGGATTGTCGGTATACTGATCGGGGCACTCCTCTCTCTTGGTTGCTCTTTCTATAAGTATTTATATTACATCATTGGTTCATTTCTGAACGTCCTCCAAGATCTGCTTTGTCCACTTATTGAGGACTCGTTGATCAACCTGTACTGCTCCTCTGTTACCCCTGGGACCATGGCGTACCCCGACGAACGCGGCGACACCTCTTGAGCAAGTTGCATGTACCCCCAAGCCGTCTTCGGGTCCTTCCAGAATGCCTTTTGCATAATCGTGGGCAGGTCATCGCCTGCTAAAGCTCGTGAAACCACCCCCCTCCGACCTAAACGAATGCATCGAGAAATCCCCTTGTACGCCTGCCGCTACTGCACTCTGCTTCAGAAGCACGGTCATTCGGCTTGCTGAAAGTGGGAGTGAGCCTCGCGTCGGTGTTCTGCCCTATTCTATTGAAGAGATGGTTAGAAAAAAGTAACCCTTCTCCATGTTCCATCCCGCGAACTTGCCTATTATTGCTACCCAGTTTTCGATCGCTCTAATGGGGAACGTGTCAGCGTGCTATTCGTCGTAGGAACCGTTAGTAAGGGATCCGCACCGTCCCGCATCGTCTTTTCCCACTGGAAATTGAACAAAAAACCGCAGCGGTTTGGGAGTCTAAGGATACGCTGGACAAGGGTGCGCGTGAGTTCGTCTTCGCGCTTCGTTGTACCGAACGCTACCGTGAGCAGAGCGATGTTGCGCGCGAGAATCAGCTTTTCTGCTATATCTATCGTTCCTTATAGACGAGCTCCCAGAGGTGCTATGATGTCCGCTAAATGGCTCAATACAACGTCGAGGCCTGTTTCACTATCACTCCTGCCTTCCTTTGTTCGGGTGTAGTGAAGGTCATGAACTAGGTCACCAAGTCACTCCGGACTGGATTTCCCACTCTCAATTGGTCACACCACGCTGAAGCCATCTCGAGGTCTCGTTCGGAGGGATTCGTGCGCAACCGTTTGTCGCATAAACCCCTCGTCATTACACGCCTCTGTCAGTGTGTCTGTCCCCACCTCCTCGCAATCAACATCGTGCACTACTACCCGCCTCCGTTCCCCGCACGATTCCAGCCAACAGAGGAACTGGAGTACGTCTGTTGATTACGCGGTTGCCATGTGTGTGGCTCCTTTTCCTACGCGCGATTTCAGAAACCAAAACAAACCTCTTAAACAAATCAGTTAAACAAATCAGCAGTATGGTTCCTGCTTTTGACTGAGGCCAACGCTGCTACGGCGGTGTGTAACTGTGTCGCCCGCTTCTCGAT
>JBBMHQ010000785.1:0-18642 GCA_037834295.1 Postelsia palmaeformis
ACCAGTATTCGTCAGAACAATTTTCTCTCGAAAAAATAATACCAGGTAGTGGTGTGCTCAGAGATTGTTCACCCGGTCCAAGTCATCAGGCTCGGTAGGCTGGTGAAGCGGCATTTTGCCACTTCGGCCGCTGCCTCCCGCTCCTTGTTTTTTTTTCACCCAAGGAGAAAGCTCAGACCTTGTGTTGGACATGTTCTCCATCACGGCACAAACAACATATTTTCAAAACCCACACGGTCAGAAAAACAGATGGAACATTCGTACATATCGGTTTTGAAAAAAAACGACTGACGAAAAACGTACCAGGTATCGTATATTGCCGAAGTTTAATTTTCCAAAGTGTCGAATATTAAAAACAGATCGAACGCACCGAATGTAAAAAAGGTCATTTTCCGAAATACTAAAATACCAAATATTTACATCGATCAAAACGAGAAGGGTACTTGTACACCCCTTTTCACAAATCTGCTAGCTGTCTTTCTTCACAACAGAGAGAGTGTAAACGCCGACCAATGCATGAGTCTATGGGAACATTTCGACGAGATCTTTCCATAGGCGCAGGTTTCGTTGTGGATACCTCACATGTTCTACAGCGAAAATCGGCTGCGACGTTTATCCCAGAACCGGATGTTATCCTCGTATTGCACAAGACGGTATTAAAAATGCTGTAGTGTTGCGCACCTTTTGGATGATGTCTCGCCGCTGTGTCTCTGCCCTGCCTGTAAGCGTGAGGTCTTCGATTCCGCACGTGTGGCCGGCCGACTGCAAGAAGATCGTCAGCACCCGACCCAACGCCTGAAACGGGCACGTTTAAAAAGAACAACGCAAAATGGACCACGAAAAACACGTCGAAAGGGGAAACCAAGAAGAAAAAGAAAAGACATGCCCTGGAAACTATAGCCCGAAAAGAGAAAAGTAGTAGATATTTACACCGGGCGGGAGAAAAGCTGGTGAGCGCAAGGCCATTTACCTGCCCCCTTGATCTGACAAGACGGTTAGCAAGCACAAAACAAATCGAAGACGGTTCGGCGGTAAAATAACAACACGCATAAGGTCCCCTACCCCCCCCGCCCCCCCCCCGAGTCGGACTTTTATTTTTCGCTAACCCGTGATACACTCGTATGCATCCTGATCTCACCGTGAGAAGCTTGCCAGCCGAGGAACCACCGTAAAGCTCGTGCACGGCGTGCACAAGGCCAAACTCGGTTGAACCGAACGCTCCCTTGTCAAGCACACCCTGCCAATGGAAAGATTTGGGAAGGGGGGGGATGGGCGTCGGGAAGGACACGCGTATCAGCAAGGAACACTTGAACAACAGTAGCAATGGTACACACTGCAATTCTACGGGAAAAGGCGTCATGGTGTACTTTTTTGCGCTTCCTCTGAAACCCCCAACCAAAACAAACTGCGAAAGCCAAACAACGCAGCCAACGATCGCTTTGGCGAAATACTCGAACAGACCTGCCTTACAAAAAAACACCATGGCCATGTCGCTGTCACTCACCATGTTTGCAGACTCGTCGTCTAAAAACACACGCTGGTATACCGACAGTAGAGGTACGGAAAAAGTCAAACCATGGGCCAAGCACATTTCACAACAAAGACAAAGTCGCATAATACCAGTATACAGGGCGAACAAACAACCGAACAAAGATTTTCACTGAATCGACTGCGACGTGATAAATACCTGCAGACACCCACTCAGACATGACCAAATACTAGGTCACCACGCACCTGCAACAACTCCCCTTCCCGAAATACGACGATGTGCTCCTGCTCGGCCTTTCCAAAGGCCACCTCGGGGGTCTTGGTCTTCCCGTCCAAGTTCAGCTGCGGCAGTCCCGCTGTCAAGTGCTTCAGAATCGTGGATATCACCTTATGAACGACAAACGAACAGAACGTTAAGTCAAAGCCAGGGATAACGTTGTCGGGGGGTCGACCGCAGCCAGAGAGGGGGGCGGGGGCAAATGAAGGCGAGACATTCAAGAGACTACCCAACTGCCAATGACATCGGGCCGCGGAAGCCCACTAAAACTCGGAAAAAAAGTAGGCCAAGAACCCTGCCACTCCAAAGGGGGTGGGGGTGGTTGTTACAAAGCATAAGCTTGGGTAGGTTGTAACCTTTGACCGATTGCCTAACGGACTAAGATTATATCTCAACATCCCATCCGGGGAGAAAAACCCTGTAGTATAAGTTGTGAAATGTCCTAGCCACCCCTGGCCGCCAGGTAGAATGCCCGAACCGCTTTACCCTCATGCGCTCACGCCCCCAGGCACTCAGAAACGACATGTAGACTCAAGGAACTACCTTAGATGAACGTGCGTCCACGTCGATATACGAGCCCAGTCCAAAGTGGTGACTTAGACTCTAGAAACTACCTTAAATGAACGTGCGTCCACGTCGATATACGAGCCCAGTCCGAAGTGGTCACTTCGACGGGAATAAAATCAGAGGGAAGCAGGTTGCCACCTGCTTCCCCGTCCACCGTTGCACCGGCTTGAGTATCGCCGGGGGCAGGGTGCGGATGTCGTCGGAGGGGGGGACGATTTCCAGCCCGGGCAGGCCGGCGAGGGCTTGATAGACGAGCTGCTGATACTCCCCTCGCGTGAAGAAGCAGTCCTGTAAGTTTTCGCGGAAAACCGTGGAGTAACGGAGACCAGAAGCGACAATATTTCACGCCCTCATATATGAAGAATCGATCGCAGAGAGCGTAGAGCACGAGAAGGCTCCATACTATTAATAGCGAAAAGCAGCACAGAAACTGCTCCCAACAAGACTACGCTGCAGATAGCCCACTCCGTACACGGCGCTCAGATATATGGAAAATGGTATAACCCCTATTATGTATGGGTATAAAATGGAAAACGCTTTTGTTGTAACTGTCTACATGGTATAACATATTTCGTGATATATATATCAGTCCGTACGGATGCCTTATCGTGCAAATATCTACCTGGAGGTAAATATCACAGACCGAAATGAGACCGCGGTTTGGCCTCCAGACTGTCTGTCCGGCCTCCTGCACTGAACACAATAAGGACCAAAACAGGCACTGACGCGCTCAACAAGAGCAGCCTCCAACCTAACGAATATTTATCATCTGCCGGACCTTGGAACACATCTTGACGCCTGCGTCGACGTGGTCCTGGATGAGGCCTCTTAACGGCTTCCCGTTCGTCGGCACAAGGTACTGTTCGTCCGTGAAGGCCAGGAGGTTTGCTTCCGCCTTCGCCAGCTCGTTCTGCGGCGACAACAAAAAAAGGCACGGAAAAGGAGCGTCTGAGGGAATGCCGGGAAAACGATAAAAAAAATAGTCGATGACATTAAAACCTGAAATCATCCACCTCCGGCACAAGGTGAATTGAAACCCGCACATGCGGCGTGTCGCTCGGCTTGCCTCAACTTGCAAATCTGACTATCGACGAAGAAAACAATCGGTCGGGTTCAAAGCTGTCCTGTACGACCTACTTTGCGAAAAAAAAAGTGAACAGCGATGAAGGCGCAACCTCGAGCTGTACAGACTAGACACTCACTAAAATCCTGAAAAATCAACAGGTACCCAGATATTGACCTCTTCCAGACCAGACACTCCACCTGTGAAAGCTATCCGCCAAGCGCTCAACAAGGAAAATCGTCAGAATAGCAACGTTGCTTTTGATTAATATGATCATAGCATATAAGTCAGCATAATGTTTCGTTGGGCTATCTTCATCCGACCTTATCGACGCTAGTGGATCCTGATGACAGGCTCCATGCAAAAAAATCAGAGCAAAAGAGTAAGCCGACTATCATATCCCCAAATCCCTCTAGAATCACACGCGTATACAGCAGTAGACGTAGTTTACACTAGAGAGGAAAGTTTGGGGTATCATTGTACACAACAAACATTTGGTTGGTCGCAATTAATTCCCCGTTCATGTACCGTTGAGAGAAACGTCAGTCGACTCGGAGAAAAAAAACTTTCCATTTTCTTTTCTCGACCCCGGAAAACGCCTCCTATTCCTCGCACCACACAACACATCCACACGTTACCCGACCTCCCTCGGAAAAATCATCTTTTCAGCCTGTCCCACAAAGCGTGTCTTGCCAAGCCAAGTTCCGACTATTCGTTCGGTCTAACTCACGCCAGGCGCATGTTTGAAACGCTACAAGGGAAGATGGCAGTTGATCCCGTCTGCGTCAGTCATCGCGTTGGAAAACAGCTGTTGATAGTACGGAGCATGACATAAAAAAAGCATACTCGGATATTTGACACACGAAAAAAACGACGTGGACGCACCTGGGGAAGATGACAGTTGATCTCGTCTCCGTCGAAGTCGGCGTTGTAGGTGTTGCAGTTGGCGTAGTGCATCCGGATCGTTTGGTAGCCAGGGTTGCGGAGGACTCGCACGCGGTGAGCCATGATGCCCGGCTTGTGAAGTGTCGGCTGTCGGTTGACCAACATGCAGTCCCCGTCGTGCAAATGCCTCCAAACCTTTTCAAAATTGGCGGTGGTTACGTACGTCAGTACGCGGTGCTAATTGCTGATACACTCCCATGAAATGCAAGGATGACATGAATACCGATGACATGGTGTGACTGATACTGTCTTGAAGATTAAACGAAGGGTCTTTCGTATTTGAGTCGACACCAAAGCCCTACTCAATAGCACACCTATTCAAAACGACACATTTCGCGCGCGGCTTTAATGGAGGTCAGAATCTCTGTCAGCAAAGTTTACGTTAGTGAACCTAGGCCGATGTCGTACAATGCTTCAAAGGTGGCTTGACTGATGTCCGAACTCTTTCCGGCATGAGCCGTACAAGAGGGAACTAGGAGGAAAAACAACACCGTTCCCTCGGCGGTCGCGGTGAACAACAAAGTGGCATCCTCAACACTTGAAACTTTACTTTAGCCCACCTTTTGTCCCGGGTTGGATAGCAGCCTTGCCGCCACCCCTCTACGCTTGAGCTCTGAGAGTCGGTCGAGGTGAAGAAGGCGGCCGGACGCATCCTCGACAAAGTTTGCACCTGAACAGCCAGGTGTCGAGGCAAGCGCCCCAAGTTTGGAGGATACACTCAAGGTAAGCGGGAGACACCCAGTAGTGAGCGAGCGCAAACGACCAATACCAGGCACGTGTGGGACAAATTTGAAGTTTTATCTCTCGACTCAAATGACATGCTGGACAAACCCTGGTCACAGTTATCTATACTCCAAAAACTACAACAAGAAAGATGCACAACATGGGATTGAACTTGTCACGACAAAGCCTGTACACCAGTTTGTAAAAATCTGCCCTATACAAGATTAACTTACAGGATACTCGATTTAACTGTGGACATTAGAAGGTTTCGATTTGAATAAAAGGATATCGATTGAGTCGTCACCACAAACTCGCGAATCTCACCTGGATAGACGTTCGCTCCGTTCTCGACCAACCCTCTCATTGTTTCCACGTTCCAATCCGCCACGGGCTGTGGGTAGGTCAACTCCTTCGCGAAGCGCAGAGGGATTCCTATCTCGGTGGTGCCGATGTATGGGTCGGGAGAGATGACCGAGCGGCAGGCGTAGTTGACGCGCTTCCCCATCATGTGCTTTCGAAAAAGGCCCTCCTTCTTTTCCAAAACCTGCTCGATTGTGAAAAGTCGCGAGTTACGTTTTGCAAAAAAAAAAAAGGTACCGCCTCCACGTATCGAAAAGCTGACCCACTCAACTGATCATGACCGGTCTTGTACAGATGTAGATTCCAAGACAAGATTGAAAGCTGCCCAGGAAAAAAATGAAACATTCCAGAATCTAGACCACGTCGAAACATGAGTATTAGGCTTCGGCTATTTAAATCACGATGTAGAACGAAAAATGAGAAGCAGAAGTATCACTCGCCTGTCTCAATCCAGGAGGCGCGTCTTTCAGCTTTCGAGGGTCCTTGCTGCTGTCCATGTAGCAGTTCACGGTAGTCTGCAACTCGATCCACGTCGTCAACACGCTTTTGATGAAAAAAAGCACGGCCGGATAGAACACAAGTTGTGCACGCGGACAGGAGGTCGATCAGTAACGCTGGTCGCCATTAGCCGCCATGAACCAATGGAATCAAGTCACGTGTATTTCAACAACAAAACTACAACCTCCCACCAAATCGCAAAAAAAACATCCTATAGACAGCAAAAGGCTTGTACCGAACAACTAAACGTCACCTGTTTAGACCCAGTTCCAAGCAAAAACAACAAAAAAAATCCGGGGAGGAAGAGACAGACGGCAGCTCAAGGATGTGTTTCCAAGTGTGTACACGTATACACCGACCATTAGTCCCGAGTCGTGCCCACACGAAAAACAAGCAAGACGAAATGGTCTATCTGTGCCATAGCAGTGTACTCATACCTATTTCGTGGACGAAATCTGCACGTCGTACTACTCAGCAAAACGACCAGGTTCTCACAAAATCATGACAATCAAACGGCGCAAGACGTATGCAAACCGTGCGTGATTTCGGTTTTCCCGAAGGGTTCCATGAACAGCAGTTTGACGTATCGGCGGCCTCAGCAAAGTAGATATATTAGGTTTGTTTGAGTCTTCATTCTGGATTCAGAAGTCGGCAAAGGTTTACATCACGGGCCGCCGGGCCAAGACACGGGAAACAGATGGCTCACATTTTTTGAAAAAAATACAAAACAGCAGCTGTGGGATCGAGGATTTCTTCGAACCTCATATTTGCAAGCTGTGCGTGATACTTTGATCGCACGTGATACGCGTTTTAATTGGCGTCATGCCGGATATACAAAACCTGATGCTGCAGAGTTCAAGAAACGTGTTTTTACCCATAAGTATATGACATAAATTATGTTAAGCGCAATCGGCTCAAAACGACACAAAAAGAGACGAAACAACTCTAGTCAGGTTTCGACACTATGCTACAGAGCTGCTTGGGGTGGAAACACCAGTCACTCACTCACACACCCCACGTATATACATGCAGTATGTATCTCGGGGATATCGCCGTTGAAGTACAAAAAAGGCCTTCTCGTGGAATGGGTTTTCATCAGTGTTAAAAAGCTCGCGAATATATTCCTCACTATAATCAGAATTATTGCGTGTTCACATCATTTGAAAACTTGTGCATTTACGTCCTCATGAACTTGAAAAAAGTTGTGTGCCACAAAAAGCCTGTCCGAAGAAAGAAGTATCAACGTTCCCCCCTACGTGCAAGCGCCTCTATCCAGGCGTTGTACGATTTCCAAGGCGAAGGACAATGTTGGAAACAAATCGCAACGGAACAAGCTGATCGATAGAGCCATCCTCTCCATGGCTGTCCAACACACGTTCCTTATCTTACGATGGAAAACAAGTATACCCGAACTCGTGAACTGAGGGGGGGAGGGGGGCGCGTTTAGGATTGCTCTACCGGTAGGGGGTGCCGAGTGGTGTTTACCACTGTGTTTTGTCGTATTCGGCGGCGAAACGACTGCTGTAGAAGGTGTTCCCGCTGCTGCAACGGTGTTGGTTTGTCTGAGTCACGGTGCGCGCCCGCATATCAGTAGCGTTAACCGGGAATGTGGTGGCGTGTGTCGCTGGTATTGCGCTAATTGATGGGGGGGGGGGAAAAAAATGGCCTTATGGCCAAAATTCATGGGATATGTGAAAAATCCGGGATGGTATCCAGGCATCCCCCGGCCACCCCGGTTTTTTTTCAAACATCCCCTCCCCCAAATGCATACTGAATCATTTTCATGAGTGTTATGCTGTTGTATCGCCTCATTTCGACTGTACTGTAATCGAGTTTATATCAACTATTTTACAAATCGAGCTTATGATCGTTGTCGGACCAGGTACCTGGTATATTGGATACCATATCAGGATAAACAGGCATACCTGGCAAGATCGTCTCCTTGAAGACTCTCGGCGTTTTTCAACTGTTCGTTCAGGGTGATAACCTGGGGCAGGTCAAGGTAGAAAGAAAGGTGGTGAGCCCACGAACATGACACTCTATTGTTTAGAGTTAGGGTCAAGATAGCCGTCTCGTAGCGCAGTCGGCGCGTGCAACCACTCATTTTTTTTCATCAGGACGAGACAAAGACATGCCCGGCAGATATGAGGCCAACACAACCAACAATCCGTCCCTTGTGCTTGTGAGTCCTCCAACTACAGGGTCACTCACGTCCCACAACGAACAATCGCACCCCAATCAAGGAGGCAACGAAGACAATAAATTGAAATAACATGAGAAGGTTAATTATGTTAGGTACGCGTACGTACTCAAATACAGAAACGATCCCGCAGAGCAAGAGCAGGAGAACGGCGTGTCTTCCCTTGACGCACCTTGGTGAGGTACACGTTTTGCGGATGCTCGGCGATGAAATCCCCCATGTTCATTGGCGGCCTGAACCTGGGGGGAGGCACCGCCAGCGCCCTTACAAAGAACATCCGGAACCCTCCCTCGATGCCACTACCACCACCCGCGTCCCCTGTCCTCCCTTGACCAGAAACGCCCCTTTGAATGAGACCCAGAGATCGGCCATCCTCGGGGCCTCTCCCGGTTTCAACGCCAGTTCGTCTCCGCCCAGACGAGAACAAGAGGTCGAGCGTCTGCGCCTCCTTTTGCCAGAGCTGCTGCATCTGGAGTTCCACTTCGATGGTGGGCATAAATTTATGCGCACTAGTGGAAGAGCCGCATCCACCTGCAGGCTCAGGTGCTGCTCCAGCCCCGGCCAATGACACGCCGGAAACCCCAGTTGAAGCGTTTCCGTCGCCGTCAATGTTTTCTCCATCCTCGGATTCGTCCTCGGACATCGGGTCGGAGTCGTCGCCGTCTCCCGCGCCGCCGGAGGCATTTCCCGGGTCTCGCCTCTGGGACAGGAATTTAAGCGAAAAACGAAGACGAAGGTAGCAAGTGGGAAAGCTACACAGTCTGTGATATTCGATCGCGTGAAAAAAACCAAAGCTTTTTAACGAAGAAGACATAAAATGAGTGCCTGTCAAATTTGTTCTTTCTCGAGATCTGGTTGTGACGAAAAGTTATTCCTTGTAGTTCTCACAGCGTACGTGGTATCTTAAAATAATCCATGTGCTGGACAAAATTTGAAACCCTTTCACAACCAAGTCGGCACTTTGAGGACAAATAAGACAGAACTGGTGTTCTTCATAATGCCGTAGTGTATGAACATTTAGTGCGAACGAAGAGCATTAAATATTCTCGACATGGTCCTGAAATCAACGAGGGCACTGATGCGCTCACCTGCACCGCGGAAGCAATTTCCGTGTTGCACGACCGGTTCGCCTGACGCATCTTATCCGAGAGCGGTACCTGAGCGACGCAAACACAGCATCGGGGGATGCCAAGAGTTGAGGGTTCATGCCTCGAGGCCTCACGCCACGTTGACTCTCAAATTTAACGGCCGTCTTTGTCTCTTACGTGATGAGCCGCGGACGGTACGCGGCAGACTCTCCGTAATTCCGCAGGTGCTTCGCTACAAACAACAGGCGGAAAACCTTGTTCCGCAGGTACTATACATATTCCGCGAACGGCAGGCGAAATAAGCTTTCCCGTCTGCTGTTTGCGGCATTTTATCTGCAGAATTAGGTTTCTCGCCTGCCGGCTGTGGCTTTAATTGAAACCTGCGAGGTTGGGTTTTTTTTTGCCCACCCACTGGCAGAAATCAAGTCCGTGACAGCCATGGGCCATTTAGTCGTTACAGACATCGACTCGGTATCGGTTCTCGCTAATGGACGCTGGATAGAGACCAAGGGACGCTATAGGCGTGGCGCTGTTGACGCTGCACGAAAGTCTGACGGATGGGAATACTGACGGTCCCACAAGCGAGAGTGTACACTTTCTGGTGCCACTCGTGCCATCGGCCGTAAAACTCTTGTCGAGTCTCTACTGTAGACAAAAACACGACGCTTGCCGAACCTCAACAAAAAATATACAAAACTCAAACGCTGTTCTTCAGTTTCTAACGGCGAGAAGGCAAGTGGCGGTGATCAAGCAAACATGACGTAAACTAAGACAGCAGAGTGGTGGTGATTGAGAGACCGATAAATGTTTTAGGGGGGGAGACGGGGTTGCCTAGAGGCAGTGGAGACCACTGTATCGATTTGAGTAGGTCGGAAAGAATCGAGCATAAAGTCGTCGACTTCGTACAGTATTTGGTGAAGATGGTAGAAAAGGCATCCATGGCTTGGGGAATACTTTTTGTTCAGATAACATGCTCCGCAGTCGCTCCTCTGATGGCTCTGCCTCCTCGTGGGGCGTGGTCTGCTTTTAACAGACAATACAATCATCACTTCAGACTGCCGCAAAGGGGCAACTGCGGCAAAAAACGCTCTCATCTGTCTCGCAAATACATCACTCTCTGCCGTCTGAATAAAAAACTAATAGTAAACCTACCAGGTGCGGAAGACACGTCTTGCTTTTCACTCCTGCACCTGTCTTAATCTTCCGCAACTAGTTCCGGGGATACATCCATTTCAACATCTTCGCTCGGAAGGAAGGCAGCATGATTTGCATCTTCATCGGTCGAAACCTCGGAATACACAAATGTCACGACTCGTCATTGCGATGATGATTAACCGCCGAACACAGAAGGAAACAACAAAAACTGGTCACAATCGAATAAACAACGGTTCAGGTTTCATCACCTTCGGTTGACATAAGATTTTGCTGTTGTGCTGAGGAGGAAACGTACTTAGCACACTAAAGTTCCACATGCACGACGTCCTCAACGCTGATGAGTCACCGCCACCATCCTTTGCAAAAAAAAAACACCATAACGACGAGGACTAACTGCTGACACGGCCAATAGCAACTAAAAGCGTCCCAATAGCGATAAAGTTAGCCCGATGATGAACAAAAAACACACAACCAGATCCAGTTGGCTCCAAAAAAACGCTCGGAAGGAAGGCAGCATGATTTGCATCTTCACAGGTCGAAACCTCGGAATACACAAAATACACGACTCGTCATCGCGAAAAAGGCATCGAAACTGCACGATACGTACTCATCAAGTATACTTTTACCCAATGAAATAATTGACCTTGATTGATCCGCAAACTAGAGGGTGTTCTTTGAACATTTTGATGTCTGCAAACACCCGTGTGTGTACGCACTCGTCTCGAGGGGCACAAGCAACTTGCGCATCACACAACGCACGAGGAGAAAACTGACCTGGAAGAGCTTGTTGGAACCGTCCTTCCGGATTTTGGGAGAAAAGGCGCCACAGTTTTCGCACCGTATGCACGATCCGATCGACTTCATCAGTTCTTCAGTGAGTCGTCGTCTGTGAGTAATACATTATGAGTAATTGAAAGGGGGTCCAGGCATGAGAGAAGCACAAACGAGGCCGAGTTCTGAACGAGCGTTCGCGGTGAGCCCCGATCGGGTCTACAGGGGTTACATACATAGATAAACACGCACCACTTTCGGTTCCTACATAGCTACGTACATCAAATTTCTCGACACCGACCTTACTCCCTACGTTATGGAAAAAGTACGGAACCAAGTTCAGCTTTCGGTCGGGAGCGAACGGCAATTTTGCTGGACCCGGTGCACCGGAACCAAAAATGCTGAACGTGGTCTGTCAAATTAAAGACGAAATTCAGAATTGTATCACGAAAAGCACGTTTACCGTACAGGTAGCGCGTTCGTTTTTTTGTAATATGATCAGCTATACGGACTTGCCGCATCGAAGGCTCCCTCAGTCCCTATCGAAAAAGTTTGTGCCCGAATGGCTGCGTCAAGGACTTTTCAGCCATCGAAAAAAAGCCTACTGAGCACGCATTTTCACCCGTTGTGCTACCTGAGAGATCGGTTGTGCCCTCCGCACCACTCCGACAGCGAAGTTTCGGCCAATTCTTTTTCAAGACTTCCGAGGAAGTGCTCCCGAAACCTGACCAGGGTCGAATATTTACGTGCGAGTGTTTGACGTTACCGAGCTGCGGTAGAGGTAGAGGCTTCTGCATTCAAACTGTACAAGTTGTACACACGAGTTGGCATCTTATTAGCGTGGACGCAGAAAGAACCGGCAAGGCTGGGAACAACACTGAAAACAGACTCGAAAGGGGGGGCAAAATGCAGCGCGTAGAACAAAGCGCGGACTTGATAGCGAGACACCAAAGGTGGGTCTGGGTACGAAAGGATACCTCTCAGCGAAATGTTGACGAACGCGGGCAGACAAACACAGCACGAACCGCACTTAATAGCGAATACGAGTGCGCCCTGAACGGATAAAACTGTAAATAAATTATGCGTATGCCAAACTGCACGACAACGACACGAGAAGACAGGGGACGGACACCGGAGACAGACAAGAGCACGCACTTTGTAGCGGACACTAGCGTGTGGGCTTTGTCACCCTCGAGAACATCGTGGCGCCTCGCGTCGTCGTCCCTCAGATAGCCCAAAAGGGTTTCCTCCAACTCCAGCGCCTCTTGTCCTCTGCCGGCGTCAACGAGCATCAACTGACAAAAACCGACACGAAGCGGTGGAAGTGGGGCAGGAAAATAAACAAAATAGTTGAGGTCTTGAAAATAAGTGGCATAGCCATACACTAAAGCTATAAATAAACACCTTCCGTCAACAGTTCCAGCGCACGTCGCTATCCGAATGAGTAATATGCTATAAGCTATCCGAATTAGTAATAAGGACGCATGCGCCAGGCAAATCCATCACAGGTGAAAGTTTGAAACGCAGACCCAATCACGTACACGTACAATCGGCAACGCCAATGCGCTTCAACGATGAACAAAAAAAAGCAACCAATCTCGATGAAAAACGGGCGCTCGGAGCTGACCAGGTATCTGTCACCATAGAGGAAGAGCTAGTCTCCCGGGTAAGACAGGGATAACTTTTTATCGTCACTGCGTCTTCGGTTTTTTATAGAGGGTGCTCCTATCTTGAATCAAAATTACTATTAATACCTAGAACCGGGCGAGTGTTTGACACGACTTTGCTGATCAACAAATGTCTTTACAGTAAAGGGCGCTCGGAAGCTTACCAGGTATCTGTCACCATGGAGGAAGAGCTAGTCTCCCAGGTAAGACAGGGATAACTTTTTCTCGTCACTGCGTCTTTTGTTGTTCCGACTATTCATAGAGAAAACGTGTTCATGGTACTTCGAATTTACTACCTGAACCTTGAACACGAACCGGGCAACTGTTCGCTACGACAATGTAAAATACTCAATACATTCAAGCAATCTCCGAAAGAAAACAGGCGCTCGGAAGCTCACCAGGTATTTGTCACCACAGAGGGGGGGGTAGTCTCCTGGGTAAGACAGGGATAACTTTTTATCGTCATTGCGTCTAACGTTATTTTCATGCAAGAGAAGTGGTATTCAGATCCAACATACGAGTTTTCGGGCATGTTTGCCACCACTACGATGATCAATAAATAAACATGAGCAATCTCGAAAAGTTAACGGGCGCTTGAAAGTATATGTCACCATCACGGAGAGATAGTTCGCTGGGAAGCTTGCCACCATCCAGGGACAACACAACATGTCTTCCGTGAAAAAAACGGCGATATCTTGTTATCACACCATGCCGAAGGGTGTTGAAGATCGTATCGAAAGTTTTCATGCATCGGAATATCGAACAATCGTTCCCTCCATCCCCTGGTACCCTCATTTGTTTCTTATACTGACATTTGAACGAAAATCCTCGATATTTTCTATCGACCGATATTCATCACTACTGCAGTATCAACAGTTTCTTCAATACTTCGCACAGTGGACAAGGCGGGGGAAATCAAGCGAAAATTGCACTCAAGGGTGCGGAAATAGACCGCCCTAGAAAAAAAGAGAAAAATCAAGGAAGCGGAAATAGACGTTATGGAGACGCCATCATAACGAAATAAATAAATTGAAACGAGGACTCAATTCAACAAAATACCAACAGGGCGCTCGGAAGCTTACCAGGTATCTGTCACCACGGAGGGAGAACTAGTCTCCCGGGTAAGACAGGGATAACTTTTTATCGTCATTGCGTGATCCGTTAGCTCTCCAAGGGTAAACGAAAAAATCTGTCTCTCATTCCAAGTGAGTTAGTTGCGGTCTCCAAAACGAGAGTGCAATCCTGAAGGGATCAACAATAACAGGACTGGCCCTCACATGTCTGACTTCATAACTAATTACAGTAGCTCATTCTTCGGTCACCTGAAGAGCTGCCAATAAAGGTAAAAATATCGTAGTAGCTTTGGGCCGCGGGGGGGACTTCAATGCGCGAGGCAGTTGCTTCAGAGATGGACCTCTGAAGGACCGAAAAAAGATAAAAGTTATATCCATGAGAAAAATACCGCAGCAACGGCTCCCTAAACGAAATTCACAGGCCAACCCGAACCCTTATGGTTACATTACAATCTTGCAAGCTTTGACCCCTTTCAACAAATGAAGCGCAGACCCAACATTCATACTTCAAGCTTCACTCAATAAACGACGTCGGGATTGTGGGATTATGACATGGGGGTCGGGTTGCTTTCACCAAAAAAAAATTAACGTCACAGGCCAACCCGAACCACTCGTGGTTCGAAACCTGCGAGCACGATTCCGCCAATCAAGCATAGATTATGACCGGACCGACCATACATACGCTTGATTGGACGCACTTGGGTTTCCAGGAATTGTACCACGAGACAACCTCATGACCCATTCATCCTTTGATATCGCATTTAGGTACGTTTCGTGACTACTCAACGGTTTCCAGTAGACATTTCAACATTCAATTTTCAAGTTGTTTCGGTATCGCAATCGATTGAGTGCCGAATCAGAAACCAACGGAACAAACTAGCATGGAAGGATAAAGGTATGGAAACAGTCACACAACACCCGGACATAGGCATATTTCATTGCTCAGTGCGAAGCGGCTGTCCTTTCTGAATGATGGTGGACATAGACAACATTCGGGTAGATCTTTAGTTGTAGATAGTCCAGGACTCACCACGGACTCCAAATTTTTAGTCTTGACAAGAGGTCGGACGTCGGTACGATTAGCGGAAGCTATTTTCCAAGCGCGGAGGTACACGGGCTGGGATAATATCTTCCTCGGGCCGTCCCGGCGTCCGAGCTCTGGTCAAGACTATGGAACCCGTGCACTTCGGTGAGTGAGTACCAGATCGGAACCCAACGAATCAAACTGACAGGGAAGAATAAGGGTGTGCAAACAGTCACACAACGCCCGGACATGGACGTAGTCGGGCGAGTTTCATTGCCTAGTGTGAAGCGGCTGGCGTTCCTGAATGATGGTGGGCATGGCCAACACTACGGAATCCGTGCACTTTTGGTGAATCCTGAGCTATCTACATTCAAGTACGAGAGGTCTACAAGCATGTTGGTCATGTCTACGAACCATCTTTCGAAAGGCAGACCGCTTCACGGTGAGCGGTGGTAGTTGCCCGGTTATGCCCTCGCTCGGATGTTGAGACTGCCTCTACACCCCTGTCCTCCCCCGCCAAGTTTATTTTTGTTGGTTTCGGATATCTTCCTGTGCGTGTTCAAGATGCAGTGAGGTACAGGATAATATGAACAGCGAGTAGGCAACCACAGTACGTGCGACATCGGCTTCAACATCAAAATTTGTATGAAAGCCCATACGAAACACTTATTCGCGGATGCTCGGGCAATGCCAGGTATCTGTCACCACGAAGGGGGAACTATTACAGCCTCCCGGGCAAGAAAGGGATGACTTGTTATCGCCACAGCACTTCAACTTCAAATGGTTTGCACCTTTGGTCGAAAACAGCAGCAATCGCCAGTGGATGCGAGGGCATAAATTTGACGTGCTGTCGCGCCCGTATGATTGACAAATCGAACTCCAGGCTGGAAAAAAAAGACCGATTAAATCAAAAAGGAAAAAAAACATGCGTTGCCCTCTGCAGTAGGGGCTACAATCTATTCTCACACCAGGTGTAACGGCCATCTACAAATTCTGAGAGACGACTTCACGGGCGCTCGGAAGCTTACCAGGTATCTGTCACCATGGAGGGAGAGCAAGTCTCCCAGGTAAGACAGGGATAACTTTTTATCGTCATTGCGTCCTTCCAACTCATTAGAGGAGGCGTCATTTATTTGGCCTTTGGCACATCCTCATACAACATTTAGTCTCAGGAGTAGTCGGCGATCTTCATCAGGCATACTTGCGCATGTATATTTACACACGTATGATACGAAGTACCAGATACGAGTTTTAGTCTAAAGAGCAGTCGGTGAGCGTGGGTTCGGAAGCTTGCCGGGAATCTGCCACCGTAAACGGGAGCATACAATGCCCGGTGCAGTAGTCTTGCCCGTGCAAGCCGACACGACGCTTCACCGTGACAGGTCGTACAGCAGTTCAAATTTCGACCAACGTAACGCGCACCAGAGCGAAACAAAAACAGTGACTACGAGTGAATACCTCGTATGATGGGTATTATTTTAAAATACGAGTAGTAGTATAATCCTTGTATATTGCGTACAACAGCAGTTACTGCACATCACACGGCCGAGTAGATGAAGACCATCAGCACACCGAACTCCAGGGGGACACCAAAGGAGAGCTTTGCTCGGAAGCTTACCAGGTATCTGTCACCATCAAGGGAGAGCTAGTCTCCCGGGTAAGACAGGGATAACTTTTTATCGTCACTGCAGAAGCTCTACTTCACGTGGGTGCGGAGCGGGTGCGCCGCCCGCATTCGCCACAAATGCCGCCAGTTATACGTAAATAACATCTGTTTCCACTGATTACGAAAGATGTTCGCAGCTAGCTCTCGAGCGCAAGTGCCTAGAGGGAATCGAATGTGGGCATTCAACTGTTCAACTCCATCCCGTCCATACCTTGACGGCAGCGACTCGTGTCTTCGTCTTGGAAAGGCGCAGGTTGTGACAGTTGAAGCATTTGGAGCGGACGAGCTTGTACAGGGCCCCGAACAGGAGAGGGTGATAGACGGACACGGCCAGCTGAGAAACATCAAACATCGACGCAAGCAACAGAGGCAGGGCGCAACAAAGAGATGATGCTAAGCAAACGAATTGGTGTGCGTATATTCAGTGTTTAGAGGTGATTCACACATAGAGGAGAAGCGTGAGGGATGGCACTGACTTGACTGGCCGACCAAAAACCGATTGCGAGGTCTAGGCTACTTACGTACTACCTGGTAGTTTTAGTCGCTACGGACCAGTGATGGAATACGGCATACCGGATACCTACGTGGTATGCACGGGACGTATACGCTTCGACAGCAGGCTTACCATGCATATACTTGTACTCCCAAGTGTACAGCGGCAATACGTACGGTGAAGTGCACCTAGTGGTGGGTCTTCGATAATTCAAGCCGCGGGAGGTACGGACACGTACACAGCAGTGTTCTTCACTAATTCAAACCGCAAAAGATGGGCATAAACTCATTTCGAAATCACTCGAGCATGAGTGTACTTGTGTCGACGGTAATACGAATAAACGGGAGGTGCAGAGCGTTCAACTAGAGGCATGGACATCGAAGGGGCAGAGTGAATGCTATCCTTGATTTCCATTTTTGTCATCGATTTCGGGCACACTGACTGTGTTGTGTGTACGAAACTTCACTAGTCTCGGCGTACTTTTTCAAGAATCTCGAGGCGAAGAAAACAGGGAAAAAATAACACTGAAGCACCCTGGATCACAAGTGTTACGAGTGACACGAACATCCTTCCACCTCTCAGAGGACGACGACACCTGATGAGAAAATCACATATCGTGGTATCCTCTGGTGTGAGTATTTGTGGAAATTGTCTTTTGTGCTTAGAAAAGTGACCGGTAGAGAAGCAGAAGCAGCAGCCTACTCATTTTTCGGCAAAGCCTTTGCCGAACACCGGCCCCCGCGCCAAGCTCTATGGGCTTTCAAAAACAGTGCCGTGGGCCAAGGGATGGACGGCGGGGAAGGGAGGTGGGACTGCAACGGTGTACCCCTTACCTTACCTCGATGTGTCCGATATGCCCCGGGCAGTTTTTCTGGTCTTGGCCGCAGGTCTCGCACATCATCATTTTCTCCGTCGGTCCGAAAACGGGATCGTAAAGGCCCCTGGTGTGCCGACAAAATTACGAAAACGAGGGAAATGGAAATTATATCAATGGTGAAGACTTGTATTAACGCGGATTTTCTTGCGAAAATATGTTTTTTGTTTGGTTCGATTTGCATCTGATTCGTCGAAAAGTGAATCACTAAGCAGGCGCTTTGAAATGAAATTCGCAGAAATCGAAAAAGATCACTCAACAAGGACGCTTTTGGGGCCTATTTTGCTCTTCGTGTAATTTTTTTATCTGGGAGATTTGTCCAACTCGACCTGGCATGTTCATGAAACCGAAGCGGGCCACGCAAACTCAAGCGGTGCCGTCAACTGCTTTGGAGGGGAGATCCATTAATTCCGAGAGGCAGGGCCACCGGAGCGGCCGCAGCGCGAGGTCCGACGGCCCCTAGCACAGAGTAGATCATCTGCGAAGCCTAAAAAAAACACGGCCGTCGCACACC
This sequence comes from Postelsia palmaeformis, assembly GCA_037834295.1. Taxonomy (NCBI): domain Eukaryota; class Phaeophyceae; order Laminariales; family Laminariaceae; genus Postelsia; species Postelsia palmaeformis. Next base: position 18,447 of record JBBMHQ010000785.1, read on the forward strand.
CAGTGTTTCATCCCTCGTTGCCTCGCAAACCACACAAGCACGGACCAGGTGACGACTTCGCTCAGTAGTTGCCTGCGCCAGCCCCCCAAGACATTCCAAGAGCGATAGCCTCTTCGGCGGTGCCGGCAGAAATAATCGATCGCTGGCCGCGGCGTCCAGGGGAAGGCGCGGACCGCCCCTCGCCTTGTTGTTTGCG
>JBBMHQ010000896.1:1452-18637 GCA_037834295.1 Postelsia palmaeformis
GCTTGACTTCTATCGTTTCCTCAACGTATGGTATACCTTCGACGCTGAGTTTCGTGCCACGGGGAGGAGGCTATCCGCCCGTATCGCGCCAGTTGCGGTAGAAAACGTCAAGCGCTTTAGCTCGGACATTTCAGTCAACCAAGACACCATGCGTGCTAAAAAGGGAATTGATACATGTACATATGTAGTTAACTAGGTTAATTGGCGATGCGATAGAGCCTTAGCGATGCTGACATCGTCGCAAGATCTAGCGCCACAAAAAACAAACGCGAGTTGCTACCTTTACCGTGATTTGCGTTGTTGGCTTTCGATCTAAAAGTGGTGGAAAATAATATTACACCTTCCACCACCGCAAACTTTTTTGCGATCGAAGCGTTGGACATGAAGCCGGCGGGCTAGATATTTACAAAGTAAGCTTTCTGATACGTAGGTGTAAGTAGCGTGTGGTGAGGTGACCAGTGCGGATAAATTATCGCCAATTCCCGGCAGCAGTTGAGATGGGCCTGGGGTCGGGTCCAGCAAACAGATGTTCAACGCACCTGAACGTGCCTTTCATCAATAAGGTTGGAGCTTGAATTTTCCAGGTGGGTAGTGATATAGGCCCATGAGTGATAAAAATAGCGTGCGGAGGCTACTCGTTGAGACCAGGCGGTGATGCAGGTACACCGAACCGGGTGCAGCGACGAAGCATATGTGAATTGACCATTGTCGATGAGGTTAGTATGGTTGAGTTTAAGATCTCAAAATACCCCCTGCATATTTAATAGCTCATTCAAGCATTGATAGCAACAACGACCACGGTACAGACAACGACCAAGGCAATGAACTGACATGTCAACCAGCTCCCTCCTTACACTCCCTCATGCCCCTCAACTCAGCGCGGATGGAGCTACCTGTCGGACTTCTCTTACGTACAGTCGGCGCCACGGTAAATCGTCGAGTGTACGTGAAGGAAACATATGTAAAAAGCGTATTCACTTCTATAGCTTTTCCCTGTCTGTCGTGTCTGGCCGCCTGAAAGTTGATCAATCCTCTCTGACGCCCGACGAGACATTGCAATTACTTTTACATGGTATTCGCTACGTATTTATTGAAAATAACCAAAATAACCACTTCGTTAGACACGCGAGAAATCGGTCATTTTTTTTACAATCGTGTCAACAGCGGGTCTAAGCTGCAGTTGCAGCAGCAATGTAGCAGTAGTTCCACGTCCCAGGGTTCAACCCGAACCTCGCTAACGTCGATCATGTAGATGCGAGCTCTCACAAAAATATATGGTGCTCATTGAGTGGTGTGGCCCTTGTGATGATGACCATGGTGCTTTGCCCCTCGCATTCAGTTTTATAGTTACGAGTATTCCTTGGTATCAACTGGTGTCTCTGGCACGGATGTTGTTTTTTGTCGCGCCAGGGCCAAGTCTTCCCGTGTCTAACGAGTTCTGAGCAAGTGTTCCTCTCATTTTGATCATTCATTTGTGTAGTTGGTGGGCACATGTGCACTCCCGATCACTTACTGAAAGTCTAGCTTGGACAACGCCCCGACACGATCGCCGGCTGTATTAAGCTGCCTAGAGTATTTCCTTCGACCCCTCACTTTCTTTGCCACTGCCGCCCCGTCCTTTATATAACCCCGAGCACCCGCCGGAGGTCATTCCCAATGACACCATAATTGTGGCGGTTACGGTGTGTTCCAATCGAAATACTGCGAAAACTGCGGGCACGAAAGGCTTGACTCAGCTAATATTGTCCTCAAGAGATCCGTGCTAAACATTGAACTCCATGTCGCGACGGGCGATTGATAGCTGACACACCCACCATTCAGGTGTATATATAGTGTACATAATGTTACGTGTGCCGCCCCGGACGGTTCATAGGTGCACAGGGTCGCCTATAAATTTCATACATGGAAAATATCGACGCGTGTGCTTGCAGAATGGTTGGATGGACGATGTATATCAAAGGCTGTCACAGATACGACGGCAGTTGTAGCAAGTAAAAAATAAATAGAATTACGGGTTGGTTACAGTACATAAACTTACTTCGCCCGAGACAAAAAGTCCACTTCCTGGCGAGGCGCGGTTAAAGGCCGGCCTCTTCCGGGGCAGAGGGCGTGGGCGTGTTCATCACGCCCGGTAGATGTGATGCATCTACTCCACTGGCGTCACAGGCTGTGGCACCACCACGTATGAAAACCACTCAGGGAAGCAAGTCACTCCGACTACTGTGTACCTCGAACATAAAAAGAGATCACGTAGTGTATATGTACCTGGTACATCATGCTTTCCAGCCTGACATCATAACAACTTATCTGCAAAACTCCAGAAAAAAGACAATTTTTATGGATACCACCCAAGTACCAGCTGCTACATCATTTTGGGGCACACATCTATGTTTAGTCGCCAGCGCAAAAGGCGAAAAAGTACAACGCCCTAATTTCACTCTGACGTAGATACCACATTTTGAAACTTGAGGAAAATGATCCGGAAAGTCCGCCCACAGCGCACTTGCGTCAATCAAAGCAAGGTTTTGTCAGTCAGCCTTGAGGGGCGCGCTCCTTTGGTGGCTTGTAGATAAACTGTGACAAAACTTCGGACGCCGACCAGCACTTGATAAGATCTGAATATTACGCTCTGTCATACCCCTGCTGTTTAACACGCACACACCGTACTCATAGGGAGTAAACTCCCTCAAAGCACTCTGGCCCAGGGCTACAAATAAAGGTTAAGCTTGGCCATGCCGACAGCAGAACTAAACTTGGGTATGCCGGACAAAGCTAAAACTACCGTCATGCTTCCCGCTTGGCCTTATACGCGCGAAACACTTTGAAACCACAGGGGTATGTGCAGGCTCTTCTACTTCTATTAAATAGCGCGCTACATGTACCAGGTAGGGGTTAGTTTAAGCGCTATTTACTCGACGTCTTGGATTTGCTGCTTTCGCCTGAACCTCCCTCCTTGGTCTCCTTGGTCTTCTTGCGACTCTCGTCCTTACTCTTATCGTCCTTTTGGCGTCGTTCGCCATCCGCGCCGCTGCCCTCCTTCTTGGAGCTCCCCTCTTTTCTACCGCTTCCTCCACCCGACTTGCTGTGGTGTTTTTCACTTTCGATACTCTTGTTGGAATCGGGCAGACGAACGCTTTCGTTCGAATTGGCCACCTCATCCTCCGGGGCTTCTTCCCCCTCCAGAACCAATTTTAGCGGTGCTTCTTTGTGAACGTTGAGCCTTCCGCTTATGGAGACGTCGGGGTCCATGCTGAGACTGAGACACGTCACACTACCGACGACAATAGCCGACCGGCGGAGCCTCACTCGCTCAGCTTGAATGTTGCCGATGATTTTCCCATCCGATACAATCTGTCGAGCCGAAGCGCAGATATAGTTTTTCCATTCGACATTGTGGGAGATAAACAAAACCGCGGGTGGGTTAGCCCCTTCAAAATTCGAAGTTCACCCCCAAGTTTTGGGCACATATTCCCTGGAATTGGACTGGATTACTCGGAAGTAAAGTTGGGTTTTGTATTATTTCCTTGTGGCAAGCACGGTTAAGGCAGTTTGGGCAGCACAGGCTTTTGTATCTGGACGCAGCCCGTATGCCTCCCATACGTCACACCCAACTCAACCCCTTCAGTCAAGCCAATACCTGGTACAACTGAACGCATGCTTCGGCAGCGAACTACTTAAAAATTGAGTTGCAATATTTACAGTGAATAGGAAAATTATTAAAAACAACGCACACCTCTCGAAGGTCCGAGATATTGCCGCGGATAACACCGGAGGCCCCGATGATAAGATCTCCCGTAGACGTGAGCGTCCCCTTGAAGGACCCGTCCACACGAAGTAGCCGCTCGAACGAAAGCTCTCCCTAGGGTCACCAACACGAATAAATGGTGTACAGCGTTTTCGAGTGATATACGTCAAGGTGCAAAATGTGTTGAGGTTCAGTACGGCGTTTTCACGTGATATATGTTGAGGTAATGTTTCATATTTTCACTTCCCTCCTACACGCAGTGGTCAGGCTAGCGAACGAGAAGCATGTTGCAGTTCGCAAATAGCTTCAGTCACACGCGGATAGCATCAGCGCGGTGACTTTGGGGTGAAGGACAGGGCGTCAATTCCCACCCTGGTATGTGCGCTATCGACGCATTCGGTGGGATTAATTTACAGTTAGAGGAACCAGTGGTTTACGCCATACCTTCTGTAGGCACCTACTGCATTGTTCATAGGTGGTTCAGCTATCCCTAGCTATAGACTCTTTGCTCAACGCCACGTATTTACATTTTCTTGCCGGTGTGATACATGGCTTACTGCAACTCAGCGCGTGCGTGAACAAACCCTGCCAGTTGATCTACACAGCGTAAAACGTGGCTGAGCCAACTCCGCTGCGTGATTCGAAACAAACTAAGAAATAGAAAAGTCGCGACCCCCAGGAAGTATCAACCATCGGTGAAATACATAGCAAGGAGCGAAATATCGGCTCCAGAGGGATAATAATATTTCATACAGCGCTCAATCTGAGGATATAAACGAGGTCCCACCTTGACGTGCACGTGTTCACCGACAGTTGTTTCTGGCGTGTCCGCCTGCGAGCATGGGTCAGAGCAAACGTCGACGGCAATAGAGGAGGTGAAACTCTTGCGAAAGTCGTACCTTAACGAGGTTTTCTTACTTGATGCAGCAATAATTATTTGCGGGAAGTATGGATTGGCCAGCAACAAGAAATTACTTGAGACGCGACAAAAATAAACTTGAAATAGCGTAACCTCATGCTGACGCGGTGCCACGAGGACTGCACGCTATACATGCGTGACCCGCCCTCTTAAGCAATCGAGGTTGCTACCGTAGCTGTTATAATTTTGATATGTTTCTAGCATAGAATATAAATATATATATAGTTATCAGGAGGAGCACTTGGCGCGGAAGAAAGGCATCCTGGAACACGAAAAAGAATGAAGTGTGGTGACTTCAGATCGCGCAGCAGAAGACGATATACCCTGCATTGAGTGCTTCCAGCGGTTGCACCCGAATTCCGTGCATGGTGTAGGGGGGCTATGGACGGACTCGGGCGTACATCTGCGCGGGAAAAGTAAAGTGCAACCGATCTATTTCGAGCAGGAGCTGCTAAAGCGCGCACGATCAGCAAGTCATTGGTGCACTTATGCAGAAAGTACCTCCAATAGTCTAAGTTCTTACGTCCAGGCCGTGGGTCGACGATACACAGTTTTTTATTTTGCCGAACCCCGTATATCCCAGCACTACTGTATTCTCCGAAGGTATTCATCGTCTCAGAAGGTGTTCATCCAACCGGCGGTCGTAAGCAACCGAGCGACAATCAAGGTCAACTTCTAATTACCACTTCAGCGCCACGTTCTTTGCATCTCGATGCTCGCTTCATGAACGCCTACCAGGAACCTGGTATTATTTTGCTAAATAAGAGCTACCAGGTATGTATTAGAGCCCCGACATCTGCCAAATCATTTGTAGTCTCTCCATTATTCGGCCCTGAAACAATTCATACACCCTCACGCCCTTGGTTCTGCATCTTCCGATGCGCGCTTATGTTCCCGACGCGAAGGGCGTGTCGCACCCAAACATCCTGTCTTGTGCCATCTACATCTGCTGTTTACACCAAGGCATTTCCCAATATACCAGTACGAGTATATGCCTATTTTCTCGCTCATAGCGAAACGATTTGCAGCAGTATGTCAGCATACAATGGTGGGCTAAACAGGAAATCCGTTCTCTGAGCGCAGTGGATATGTACCGTGTGTTGGTAGCAGAGCAGTCTTTCGCGCTTGGGTGTAGTGTAGCGCCTGACCTATGTTCAAGAGTACTGTAGGGAATCAGCAGTGAACACGAAAGAGTCCTGTCCATCAATTCATAGTTTTTCAAGCGGCCGTTCTTTTTTTTTACTACCTGTTGTTCGGTATCATTCTATCTTGGTTGCGATGTTGAGTGGGGTCGGCAAATGATACAGCCTCATAAGTTATTTTAGTTGTTGTAACTCACCAAAATGTTGCGAGGTGCGAAGTCTGCGCGTGCTATGGCACCATCCTCTGGATGGTTATGGGTCCTGTCTGGTTCCCGTTCACCGAGCCGTCGAGGAACCTGATGGTGGAAAAGGCGATCAGTCTCGCTTCGTTTTGGATAAATGATATACATTCGTCAGTTGTGAGTTCCCTTGATCAGGTCGACACTTAAGTTTGCAAGCTGCGTGATACGCCGGTCGAGCGTCTTCTACATTCTTCGTGAAGGATATATGGACCAGTAATTCTCTCGTATATCTGGCATCATTGCGGTAGCCTGCAAACAAACTTGGTTCTATCTACATGCGTCAGAGTCATGACTGCAGCCCAACTGTTTGGTGCGTAGTCAGCGTTGCGAGCTCAGCGATACTTAGGTCCCGTTCAAAAATTGTTCATCAAGGATGTTATGCAGATCTAGGATAGACCGTCGATTCCCCTGAAAGCATTAGGACCACAACGACCACGATTTGCTTCTCGGGGAATATCGACCAATCATCATTCTGCGCACACAACCAACAGACCCATAGTGTATATATACGTAAAACACCAAAGCTTGATGTCCGTTGCCCTGTATCCCTGCGATGAGGGGGGCAAGCGTAGTCTCGGTACACAGGGCGATCTGATCGTAATATCTTGTGACCCTGAATTGTAGTGCCCCAGGGACGCGCTTACTACCAGGTGTAATACCAAATGTGCCGTAGTTTGCACTAGTATAAAAATAGCGATGACGGTGCTTTTATTGCGGGCGAGAGCCTGAAGAACATGCACTACTGTAATATTTACTGTTGATACTTATCGACGGTTCATTTTGCGCAAGCCGCATTGAGGGGGGCACATTTTCCTGCACAGTCTCACATCAAAATATGTTTCACCGTATTGCACAGGATCATAGCAGCACCGTGTGCATAAGCTGATATACATAAACGATTTTGTACCTGGTGTGAGGGTGCTACCCACTGAGCAAAAGGGGTAAAAGATCCATCGATTACCCAGCCGAGGGTAATCCTTATAACACTCTCCCCCCCTCTGAACGACGGGATCTTTGGGGTGTCAGAACCGTATACATATACGTCTGTACGCTGACCCGCCCGCTTCGTTTCAGTACCTGGGGAACCAGAGAGATGTGTTTTTAGGCACGCGCAGGCGTTTCTAAAAAGAAACCTTCCAAGTGGGGTTCGGACCCGTGACCTGAATGACGTCAAATGTGAAGGAGTTACCTACTGAGCTATAGAGGCAAAAGACCGATCGATTACCCAGCCCAGGGTAATCCTTATAACACTGGTACAAGATACCAGGTGCTAAGGTATAAACCCGGTAAAAGGTTCCGAACTCAGAGTCTTGTTGGCTTTTGTGACGAGTCCCATATAATAACAGCTCTAGACGTCCTATCAATGTTAATAGTAGTACTTCTTGCTGATTTAATCTTTCGAGGGTCGCAGTTGACATTGTTGAAGCATTGTAGGAATCCAGTCAAAGCAATGGCTTGATTATCTAATTTGTAAGCAGCTTAATTTCCGTCACACATCAATCGCGTCGACGGCTGTTAATGGTGCTCTGTTCGGCTAGAGTGACAGCAATCAGCCAGGCGTCCACAAAAACAGTAGTACGTCGATACTCGACGAACCGGAGGTTCGTCTGACAGCAACAGCAGTCTAGCCTTCAGGAGGTACCTGGTATACGGTATACATCGTTTTCAAATTCGCCCTGGTATTACTTTTATTGCTACTCCACGCAGATGGAAAGTCTAATCACACTTGCTCGACGCCGATGCAAACTCACTTGGTAGCCTGCTCCTGCAGACGGCTGCGGCGCCATTGTGCCCCAGGGGATCGCAGGGGTGAAGGCGATGGGGTTGTGATCAGTATCGAGTAGAGGGCGAACGGCATGGCCAGGATCAGCAACAACATTTTGCGGGGTAATTATTTTGTGACCGAAACGAGGGGAACGCAAGAATGCAGTGCGCACTGACATTGTTGTCGCAGGAATTCATCGAAATCACCTCCATACGATGATTGTCTTGGTATGCCGGTACTGCTCGCTTCCCTCTGGGAGGTGGTGGTGGTCCAGATCGAAGGTCCATGCCGACTGTGCAGCTGGCAGCTGGTAGTGGCAACTGTAAAATGCGGCGTATTATGTGCCGGTTGGTGAAGCTAATCAAAGAGGAGGCATTTCCGTTTTCGTCTCTCTCCGCTCCCAAGCCGACACGCAACACGCGACACTGCGACCGGGGGGCAGCGGAGGCGACAATCTTTTACACGATCCAATGGTGCAAACATCTACAGCGGAGGAGCTTTCGAGCCAGGAACTGGCCGAGTTTCGAGAAAGTAGGTATTCATCGACGCAATCATCGCGAAAACCCGGTTTGCCAGCTATGATGAACTTTTTGCGGCACAAACTGAGATCTGCTGCCACTTGTGAGGTCAACCAACATCGTACACCCCCGCGCGGTATATGTGGTATTTGCGGCAGTTTTCGATCTGGTCGATAGGGATGGAGGTGGAACAGTGACCAAGGAGGAACTAGGAGAACTGGTACGTGGGTGCGGTTATAAAGGCGGACATAGAAACAAAGATTTCCAGGTTAATCTTTTCCGTTTACCGATTACCGTATCGTTCGCTTCACGTACACAACAGCGCGAGCAAGCAGTATTCATGCCTCGCGCAAGCACACTGTACCAGGTAGCTATAATTTTATAAAATCACAGCTACGTGGCATATCGTGGTATGGTTAAACACTCAGTTTGATTTTTGCCAGAAGGAATTGGCTAGGATATCCCTCGAACGAACGCCATACGTAGAAGCGCGTAGCGTGGCGCACGGTTCATGGTATCCATTTTTACCCCCAAGCCCGTTTGCACAGGTATAGAATAAATACTGCTGTAGATCGTGCCAAAATATCACAGATATGCGTATTCAAGTGTACACACAAGTACGCAGCGAACAGGAGGTGGACCGCCTGAGGCGAGGCTCTTAGTATTAACTGTAAACACATTTAGCATGTACTTACGTACAATAGTCCGCACACATCGAGTATAATATACCTGGTACATAGTATTAGGACGCAGATAAGGCCACGGAGGACTCTTATCCACCGCCCATTCCAGGTGACTCTCATTTCTTCGGTAGTTTTTTCTTCTGTGTAGCCGCGCCGCTGTTCTGACACACTGCGTTTATACCTTCTGCTGGTTTGTGCCTTGTACGAAAGCAGAGAGCGGGTGCATCAGTTTACTGTGTCCAAATCAGGTTGTCGAACTCTCCAGATTGAGGCCGTCCGCGCTCTTCCAGAGGACTATTGCTGTACCTACCCCTCGACTTTGGGGTGCTAGAAGTAGTCGAAACTGATCGGAATTTGGAAGACACAATGTGACAAAAACTACACTACTAACGTTCGCACTTCACTCGCGAACAGCTATTATACAGCTCGTCACGGGCAGCGACATCCCACAAAATCGAGTCGCGCTTCTGATGGTGCATGTGAGGGCGTCGAGTGCACCAGGCAGCAGATAGATGCAGACAGCCAGAAACGACTCACGATGTGTGTCCGTGTACTCGATGTTGCCATTGCATAAAATACCCACGAAAAAATGGCTTTCACCGAAAGTTTGCTGGTTTCTCCGCGGATCTTTGGACCCACTGTAGTAATCTGGCGTATGCGTACCCAAAAAAGAGCGAACAGGGCAACTACGATCCGGTGAGCGGTAATTATTGCGCTGAGAGAAGTACAAAAAAGGAAACAACCAGAATGGCCTGGATTCTTGTTGGGACTTTTAGCAAGAAAAAAATGATCTTGTCTGCAAATCCTGTACCAGGTACTCTTTTTCCAATTTGTTTGTATATTTAGCCAAAACTCGCTCACTCACGCCTACCAGGTACTCGACGACAAACTCCTGAGAGTTCCACCATGGCCTTACCATAAACGATGTCATGCTATCACATTGCACGTTAGAGTCAGCGAAACTGTTTTGTCGTGCATTTTGCGTCGTGCCACATTGTCGTAGATGGACACACTTGGAATCGAGGCCACCCCTGAGGAGGTGGATCTTATGATTGACGAGATCGACCAAGACAATAACGGAGAAATCGATTTTGAAGGTGAAGCGCCAGAACTCTTGGTAAAATCGACTTGTCGTGTGGGAACGGTACCATGAATGGTATTTCGATCAACCGTACGAGTACAAATGCGTAACTCACTACTTCAGAGCTTTGCAACACGGGGCATCGCGAGACCGCTCTTCCAACAACAGTGCGATGACGATAGAAATCCTCCTTCTAATTGCTGCAAGGTACCCTCAACCAATCGGTGCCAATAGCTCCGCTTGTGGACACCCACCGGGTTCGTGCAGCATACCTACACGTGCGCATAATGTTCTCTTTTCTTCATCGCCTCGCTTTGACGATGTTTTTGCCGCGGACAGAGTTTGTTGCCGTGATGTCGCGGAAAGTCAACGCATCCTACACTGCCGAACAAGTCAAGAGTGCGTTCAAGGTGAGGGTGAATATTATATGTTATATCCGCACCGTTCGCTTTTTCTATTGTTTTCCGCAGGTGTTCGAGAGGTTTCAAGATACTACTCTTTCACACGTTGGCGAGCGTTCATTTTTTATAGGTGGATTTTCGAGGTGTATTCATCCGTAACTTTACGCCACTGCTGTGCGTGGTGCACGAATGATATTTTGGACTTGATATGGACAACCAAGCTGGTTGTGTCCCGGCCGACCTGCCTGAAACACGGATGCAGATATCGGTCAAGGATATCAACGTGGGACCTTCCATATACCTGAATGGCAACCTACAGCAACCTGACAGTAGCGCTTTCGAACATCACGAAAACAATGCTTCGATTTGCAAACCCAGTCAGACTTCAATAAGGTTACAGTGCCATTGAATTGGCGTCGACTTTAGCGTGGAGGCCCTTCTCGTCCTGGCGGGGCGCTTATTTGCTCCCTCGCCAGACACTGGAATGCCACCAAGTTATTTTCAAGGTGGGGGCATAACATATACCAGGTATCTCCGATTCTGAACACGATGGCCAAAAGGCGATTGATCTCGCACTATACCTACAAGCGATAAGGCTTAGAGCTGAACCATAAGAGAATTATAGTTTTTTTACGAGATGACATCGGAAGTATGTGCGGAAAATATCTCATCCCCCCATTGCTCTTATGGGCACATTGAATATGTGCACAGGTGTTTGAAGGCAACTCCCCTCCGGGACACATCAAAATAGACTCTGTGTTAAAGGCATTGACAACGTACGGCAGCGAACAACTGTCGGAAGAGCAGGCCCACGATCTGGTCAGCCAGGTGAACCAATCACAACAACCAATCACCGTGCGAGGTCTTGTCCTTGCATGATCAGCTGTGGCAGGAGAAAAACGAGCGAGGCTGACCCGGCAAAGCAGACAATGTTGGGGTTGACGCAAAATTCGAAGCGCCACTCGACTGTCATGGGGGTGAACCCCAGAGGTTCCCAATAATTGTGATAAATAATCTCCAAGTTGAGCACGAGGGCACCCACCCGCCTCTAAAGTGCGGTATCAAATCCTTGTAATGGAACTTACATTTCAGCAGGTCGCTCGCTGCCCGATCTCTCTCTTGCGTTCACGCCCGTCAACACATAACAGCTTGAACCGGACCACAACGGCATGGTCAACTACGTGGAATACATCAACATGGTACGTTTCAACGTGTGCTGGTACGTACGTACACCTGTTTCCTCGTTTTTTCGCCAGTGTATCAACATGCATGAAAATGACTACTCGGAAGCATGCTGTTTCCGTCAAAAATTATCACCATATGTGCCACACGTCTCCGGAAGCGAACGACTCACGGAACATGCTCGTCCTCCTCGCAACTTGCACACTTGCACAGATGATGAACGACTAGCCGCGGCGATCGCCATTCCGAGGACAGGGGAGAGGTTTCCGAATGACCAACCGGAGGCTTGTAAATGAGCTGTGGGGGGTGTATTCTCAGTAGTCCTTACAACCAGTTCGGCTTCAAGTTTCAGAGATATTTTCACTACCTTCTTGGTTGAGGACCATTTCCACGAGCTTGCTGCAACTGTAGTAGTACAAAATAATTCGAGCATTTTACCCGGACCACGTTTGGGACCCTGATTTCATGTCGACCTAACCCCACCTGGACCTGAGCCCTCCGGACCGATTCTAAATATAGTTCAGTCGCCGGCAGGGCCCACTTGGTACCCTAATCCCACGCCCATCCAGGGGCCAAATAAAATCACACCAAAACAATTATGAAAGCTTCCGAACATTTTTCAAGACTCTATATTGTCCAGCTATACGTGGAGGACGACATATATGCATTAAGGAGTGCTGCTTGTCAACATTGCGTCGCTATCTTGAGCGAATGAGTCGATAAAACGAAAGAAAACTTCACCCGGCCGGCCGCTGTACAGGTAGACATCAACAGGCGCCCGCCGTAGCGTCCACAACACTATTGTACCTTCCAGGCAAAGTAGTCCCCTGGAATCGTTAGACCAAACAGCGATCTAATCACGTACCACCAACAGATGAACGATTCTGCTGCTCTCCAGCCATCTGTTCTCAACGCTGTAGCAGTTACAAGCGCACGCTCCCGACACTATTGCTACAAAAACAGTGAAAAATTGTCATTTGTTTTGTTCTCAATGCCATCTTCCTCGGCACACGCCTGCCTCTAAGTAACGAACTTATGCTATCGTGACTGGGATACAATGTCCAACTCAAATCTGAATGGAAGAGTTCACTCGGCGACCTTGAAAATTCTGCTCGCAGAGGTAAATTTCGTAAAAGGTGTCCGATCTCTCTCGTGCATACTCCCCCCACCGAAATTACCCACATACTAAACTAAACCTTTCCTCGTTAATCATGGATACTCCGACCGCCGTCTTACAGTCTTACTCTCACGACCATTCATGTCTGGGCGGAGGATCGCGGTCTGAAAAAAGAGGATACCTGGTAAGCCCTTCACCGGCGGCAATAGTCTCCTTTTACTTGAAATACATGGCCTCACGTATGGTGAAAACTCGGTGAGGACTATGTTATAAATGCTCTCGGGATGAATAAAATATTGCCCACGGCAACTCGAACTGCCCAAATCGACAAACAAAACTGCTGAAATCGAGAAACCAATGTACTTGGTACAATAATACAGGCATGTGCGCGCGACTACGGGATGAACAGCAGCGTCGCACATGAAGTCAACGACAGCAGCAGGCACTTACTTTAATCTTAGCAAGGAAACTCACTATGGATTGCGAAGTCCATGCCTTTGTATGTACACCACGTTGCCACGACAGGAGTACATGATACATGCCACTATATGGGGAAAATATGTTACAGTGCAACTCTAGCCACCTTCACCTAACCCTAACTCCAATGAAATCCTCTTCAAGCGGCGGAAATCGTGCGTTCGACCTTTGCTTGATTGTTTTGAACACTCCTGGGAAGGCCATCGTGTTCTCCGGAAGGCTTTCGCACCAGAAGCGTGAAAAGCGCACATATTCTTCACCTGGTTGAATAAAGCAGAAATGGCCAACAATAAGTTAACCTGAACATCCATCGTGCAGTATCGTATTACTAGGAGACAAGCGACTACACACCCAACCCAGCGAGTCACGCCTCCATGGCACAAGCTCCGCCAAAACACTTCGCCCGATAATATCAGAAGAGCTCTCACCATAAACCTCGTTCAACGCCGCGACACCTGCAGCCAACAACGTCTCATCATCAGGCCTATCGTCCGGTAGCTGCTGTCCCGCGGGAAGATGCTTCAGGATTGATTCGTATATGACGATATCAAGGCGCCGCTCCTCAAGCATGGTTGTGATGAATGCGGTGATGTTGATGCCTACCAAGTCGGAATGGGCGGAGTGCGGAATCAGAACGGGCAGGATGGAGGCCCCCACAAGGGGGGTTATTTTGGGTGTCTTCACGTGTTCCGCCCCGCTCTTGCGAGCGGTAGTCTGTGTTATAAATTATACCTCTACTAATAGTGACACTCCGATCTACAGCATACTGCCGCTTGCGGCGTCCACGTCCGTACCTGGCACGGCAGTGGCCTGCTCGCATTAAGAGTAAATAGCGACGGCGACCTTGTACCAACACTACCTCTGCTATTGAGGGTCAGAGCCGAGGGTGGGTCGAGATTCCAACATCTCGAGGAAGCATACCACACCGGCTTGCCTCATCAACGAAATAACCATTAAATTTTGCATTTGGACCAACACGTGCCTTCGCTTGGGTCGCTAATTACAGGTGCTGTACATGGTATCCGTTGGGATCTAAAATAAGTTGTAAGAGGAATATAGCCACCTTGGAAGGCGTTCTTCAATACAGTAGGCCTGCAGGGTGCTGGGCCAGCAGTGCTGACAAGACCCACTTCCGCTGTCCTCCAACACAACGTGAAGTCCAGCAGAACGCGACTACAGAACGCGACTACAGAACACTATTACTATGAGTATCTCCACATGTGATGTGAAGTACCCACCCAGCACTCGGCCTGACTTGAGACTTAGAACCGTGGTACAACGATGGCGGTGCTTGGGTCGCGACCTGGCCGTTTTGTTAAAGCCGGATCATTGCGTTTGGCTCAGGAAATTATCGTACTCTAATAGTGTTGTAGTGCCCCACTTCACGATTTGCAAGGTGGAGGTGTGGAGCCTAGACTATAACACTGACTGTCTCTGAGAGCGCATAAAAGCACCGCCAAATGGGAAGCGGTCAACGACACAGCACTCAAAAGTTGCCCACTACATCTCTCACTCCTATTCTACTCAACTTGGAGTCCAGTCTGAAACGCACGGAGGCTGCTGAATATACACTTTTTAACACAATATTCCAATACCATCGGAAGCCCGAAGACTACGTCCCTGGCTGGTATGCGAGATGATACTGGTACACTATTAATACGGAGTATTATACAAGTATTGAACACAAGAAGTAGACACACCTGCTGCAGCGAACGGGAAGTATCGGTTGGGGTTCGCAGACTCAGCCAAGATGCATATCGCCTCACGGTTGCGTCGTCGAGCGAAAAACACCAGCTGATGAAGACCTGGGGTGCGCACAATATTTTTTGGAAGCACAGAGACGAAGCCCTGTGTCATTTGACCATATATTATACCACAAACTACAAGTAAGAACGAAACATACTGCTGTTGCACGAAACGTTGCACGACCGAAAGTGCACACGTGCAGTGCATACTCTTCTGTGGTTGGATTAGAATTCGGACGAGCACATACCGGATGAGATGAGTATTCATGGGTCATGGGTGCAAGTGACGACCAAAAACTGATCGATCAATAGCTACATACGTACACCTGTGCGCTTGTATATCGTACGACTTGAGACATGGATTGTCCTCCGGCGAACGACTACTATTAATATTGATATCTATTAATACTATTCACACAGGCGTCCCCGGTGGCTTGATAGGGAGTCCGCGCGCCTGTCAAGATCAATTTCGTGGGTTCAAGCCTCACCGAGTGCATGCTCAGGGGCTTTTCTTCCATAAAAGAAATTTATTAGCGGAAAGCGCGAGAGCGTGAGTTAGCTAACATTTGATGACAATCGACGAGCAGTGGGAATGCTGAACCCTATGCGCGATGAAAAATAAAGGCATGTACCGGGGGGGAAAAGGGTAGACACCTGTGACCACGGCTTGTCCAGAAGCGAGTCGGGGGTAACACCTCCTACGAACTAGGCTGGAGGGTGAAAGTGATGATTAAAATATATATATATATATATCATTACTCCTGCAATACTACGAGTACTCCGTGTCTGTTACAATCATAACGGTACATAGGAGTAAGAAACTCAAGACACTCCGAATCCTTATATGGAGACCACCACGATAACCTGTAGACTGCTGTACACCCCCCGGCGAAGAGGCGATGCAACCAGTCGGGCGGGGAGCGGAAAGCGGAAATAAACGTATCCTTCGGACATGAATGCACAGAGAAGATGATAGTGCGGTATCACACAAGTAATCGCGGCTCTACGACCCTAAAACGAGTTCCCCGTTCCCCGACAGGACGAGTGCCCCCGCCGGACAAATACGAGTTCCCCGTTTCCCGACAAGAGCACAAGAAAAGCGGATGTTGAGGTTTCGAGATTTCCTCTAACTATTAATACTACTGCTGTTTCAGTGTCTGGCGAAAGTATTGTGAAATACTGATACAGTCCGCAATAATACTATTATTATTAATGAACTATGACTACGGTACGCCGTACCAGGTACGTAATAATTTGCACTCATTTCGGAGTATTTATAGCATGGGCTACGAGTACGTATGCCAATGCTCATAGTAGGCAGATACTGTACCTGGTACGTGACGTAGGTGTATACCAGGTATAATTCTCGTATCGTACGAGTATTACGATGTGCATTATTTATTATTTACCCTTCATAGCAGTCAGCAAGTCGCGTACCTGTTTGTGCCTCGAAACCTAACTTTGGCCTGCGGCTCAATTTTTTGAGCTCGCAAGTCTGCAAGGCCCTGCATGCCATGGTTTGAACGCAGTGTGTGTTTTTTTTGGAGAAAGGGAAACCACCTGGGAATGAAATGTTGATACTGCTTCGTGAAAACCAAAAAAGTGTGGAACTCGCACGTAAGATATCACAATATTTATAAAATATGATACCTCGTTTCTGGCGTTAAGACCTCCAGTTCACAGATGAACTTCACAGAAAACTCAGGGAGCGACGCGACGGGTCCAATCGCACATCCATCCAGTTACGAAGTTCACCTACCAGGGACTTACAGAGTAGTACGTACGTGCGTACGTACGTACATCCTGTGATACACCTGGTACCTGGTACATCACTATTCATATGACGACGAGTGGGTCAACATATTCGTCCCGTTTCATGGCTATGTGCGTGACATGAATGTGATACCGGTGGATGGCCTGTATATTGCTGTATACGACTCCAACATATCATACGTATATCCAGTATGTACGTGAGTAGACGGCCAACACCAGACGTTATTATTCTTATTTTGAATCCTTTCAAGCAGGGGAAGAGGAAGCGGGAGCAGCTATATTACGTCCTGTCTCGTCATGTCTCGATTACTCGTGATGACTTTTTTTTTTTTTTTTTTTCATCCCATTCATTATCTTCGCCCTTCTTCTCTCTCTCCCTCTTCAGTCGTAACTCA
>JBBMHQ010001007.1:0-18636 GCA_037834295.1 Postelsia palmaeformis
CCCCTCTGTCTGCTCTGCACTGTGCCTGTGCTCCCACCGTATCGGTTGGGGTGGCGCCGCCCCATCCTGGGGTGGGCTCGACTGCATCTTCTGTGCTACTTTGGGGATTCTGTTGTACGGAATGGGTGAACGGCCCTTGTGATCTGAGCCTTCTGCGAGAACGATCCTGATTCGATCCGCGTGAAAGTGGGGTGAACTAGCCCTCTGCTCAAGCTGGTTGCTGCTGAAGTGTGAGTCTCCCGTGCAGCCGACACTACCTCGGTTTTCAACGAAAGGGGGAAAACTGCAGACCCTCTGCTCACACCAAGCCTGCTGTGCTGAAAACTTCCGCGACCTCGGTGGCATCTCCAACCCGATTCGACGGCAAGTGGGGGAATCTGCAGACCCTCTGTTCAGACTTATAGGTCGAGTGGCTCAAACTCTTCCCCTCGTTCCTTTTATCAAATCTTCCTTTTTTTTATCTGTCACTGTCGGGTACTTGTACGTGGTACTGTGCTGACAGTCTGGTTTCTGAGACGTGGTGTCTTGCGGTGCTGCTGTGAGGATTCTGTTGTGCTGAACGAGTGAACGGCCCTTCTGATTTGCACTATGGTGTAGGTCTTCCGTGAAACCGACACTGCCTCGGGGTTCAACGAAAGCGGGAAAACTACGGACCTTCTGCTCACACCAAGCCTGCTGTGCTGAACCTTCCGCTTCCTCGGTGGTATCTCCAACCCCATTCGACAAGAAGTGGGGAAATCTGCAGACCCTCTATTCATGCTTATAGGTCGAGTGGCTCAAACTCTTCCCCTCGTCCCTTTTATCAAGTACTCCCTTCTTCTGATCTGTCACTGCTGGGTACTGGTACGTGGTACTGAGCTGACAAACTGAGTTATGAAGTGTGGTGTCTCGCTTTGTTTGCGCACATTTTGCATCAGACGCTCTGCTGTTTGACTCTCTGCATTCGTTCCTCGGAACCTGACTGTCACCGTGAAACAGGGCCGGCGACACTGACCCGGGAGGGGGTGTATGGAGAATCCCCACGGACCTCCTGGCGTTTCCGGAGACTTTCCATTTTTCTCCCGCCCCTGCCCCCCCTTCGGTTGGCCCCGTCAGACGGCAGGGCCCGTACTGTCAACTGCTGCCACCGCCCCGTCCCGATCCGCCCCCCGCGGCGGGTCCATCCCTGCCACCGCCCGCGAAGTTTCGACTGCAGCGCGCGGCGCTCAGTAGCCGATGCCCACCGTCACCTCCGCCGACTCCCCCCCCTCCTGCTTCTGCTGCTGCTGCGGCTACTTGTTGCAATTGGGGCTGTTGCGGCGGGGCCGGGGGAGGAGGCGGTGGCGACAGAGGCAGCAGCTGCGGCTGCTGCGGCTGCGACTGCTGCTGCGTGGGGACTTGGTGGTCAAACCCACAGTTTCCCCGAGGGCAAAAGACCTCGCGCCAAGCGTAATCACACACGCCAGGCGGCGTGGAACGGTCCTGCATTCGACCCTTAAATCCACCGCCGCCCGTTTGTCCTTGTGTCGGAGCCGAACGCTGCCCCCTCGTACCAGGGGCTCCCTTCCTATGTCCTCCGACCGAGCCCGCTACCTTGTCAGAGGGCCGGCTCCAAACCTCCTTGCGTTCCACAAAGCTGGTTGCGGCACCCTCACCCACCAGCTCCCTCAGCCGCGTGAAACTCGGCATGATAATGGGTACCCCCGAACCGGAGGGGGGCGCGGCGTATGTGTACGGAAGAGATCGCCCCCCTGCGACGCGAGCGAAGACATGCCTTCCTTCAGGCCCCCGTTCATTGCTTTTAGGAGCAACTCGCGGACCTTGGCCGGGTACGGGGTAAGGCTGTTGAAGTGGCGCCAGAGATAGGTTTCCACCAACTTCTGCACTGTTTCTAGCTCGCTCCGCAGGCTGCTTACCCTGTTCTTCCATACTGCCTGAGCGCCCTGCATGCCGTATTGAAGCATTTCCATAAACGCGGTGACGAAAGTGGCAAAATGAGTGTCAGCTGGCATGACCGACGGGGTCTCGCCTGCTGGCACGGGAGGAACAAAGTCTTCCACCGCAAATTCGGTCAATGCCTGGAGTTGCGTGATGACTTTGTCGGAGACGTGGGCCACCTTATCGAGCATCTGGAGAAGAAGGCTGTGATTCACTTATTTGGCCATGTTGAATCCCCCTCGAGCGACGAAGAATTTGGCATCTTGTTTTGCCCGCCAGAGATCCGGCGCCAGCTTGGCATTGGCCTTTATTCCGGCGGTCACCGCAGCCCACTGAAGCGCGTCTTGAGGGGCGGGGGGCGGCTGCCCACCCATCGCCCCGCCCGCCCAGGGGGCCGCCAAGCCACCCAGGAGTGCCCCACCCGGGGGCTGGGCGGCCACCTGCTGCTGTTGCTGCTGTTGCTGCTGTTGGTGATGTTGCTGCTGCTGCTGCTGTTGCTGTTTCTGCTGCTGTTGCTGCTGTTGCTGCTGCTGCTGCTGCTGCTGTTGCTGCTGCTGCTGTTGCTGCTGTTGCTGCTGTTGCTGCTGTTGCTGCTTTTGCTACTGCTGCTACTGTTGCTGCTGTTGCTGCTGTTGCTGCCGTTGCAACTGTTGCTGCTGTTGCTGCTGTTGCTGCTGTTGCTGCTGTTGCTGCTGTTGCTACTGCTGCTGCTGCTGCTGCTGCGGCGGCGGCGGCGGCTGGGCCTGGTTCTGCTCAACGCATGCCACGCGTCGCGCAATCGCCTGTTGGGTCGAAAGGATCTGCTGAAGCAGGTCCATCATGACCGGGACTATAGGGGCGGCGGCGGCGTTGCTCACCCCTTCGCCTTGGCCGTTGCCTGCTGCTGGGAAGGGGCCGTCGGGGGGAGGTAGGACGGGGTCACCTCCCCCACCACCATCGACGACCTCACCTTCTTGAATGTGCTCCCCTCCCCGTGCGGCGCGGCCGTCCGCCATGGGAAAGTCGATCAATTGCAATGGGCGCATTGTCGTCTCCTGAGCGACAAGCTCTCGCCGGTGCTACGTACACCGACCGTCTATGAACGGGGCAGCAGGTCTCGTAGCTCGACGCTTTGACCAGCTATATGCTGTCCTCTTGTCTATCCCCGATCCCCGCTATTTCGAATCCCGAAACGCCTTCACAAACCACACACTCCTACGGAAGGTTACATTTACCCCCGGACTACTATTATAATACTCCGGAGTAGTAAATAGGACCAAATATTATAATAATAGTAAAAGTAGCGAAATGTATTATAGGTTTTTGACTGTACCGTAGGTCCTATTTAGGTGCCTGGTATGGTCCCCCGAAATATTAATACACGAGCGACTCTTACAGTTCCGGACAGGGATGTATATGTATGTGATACGTATGATCGCAAGCTGCAAACACCGCTTTTTTACTTGCTGTCGTTGGCGTGGTGGTGTTGCTCTCTGTACCCATCCTGTGTACCTGGTATCAGGTACGTACGTACGTATTGGTTGCGCAATGTGAGCATGAAAACAGTAGCAAGCAGTCAAGGCGGTGCCCCTCCCTCCCTCTCCTGGCTCGTCCATATGCATTGTGCAGTAACTTGCGCACGCCTGAAGATACGACGGTTTCCTCCAGGAAAGCCAAAGCAGTACCCGGCACTTCGTATTATATCGTCGTACACATGCATACGTGGAGCCGGGTACCCGACCAGGTGGAGGGGGGTTTAGCCAGAACCGGACCGGATACCTGGGTCCTGGCGGGCACGAGTACCCGGGTACCCGACCGGGTGGAGGGGGGAGTCACCCTGCGGTAAGGGTTGCACGTTTTGGGTCAACGGTTTATGAAAAATTGAGTTCCTGAAATGAGGAACTACCGGATAGGATAGAACGTTTATGCGTATATTCGTTTTAGGATTAAGGTACACAAGTGCCGGTCCGGCGGCACAAACGAATTTCATCCACGTACTGTATCGGGTGAGATATTGATCTTCTAATATTATGGGCTCGGGAAGTTCTGGTGTACTCCTTTCTGTGGGATGGCTCGGGGGTTAGCCGTAACGGGGACCGGGTACCCGGGTACCCGGGTTACCATATGTACAGTATTTACTCCCATGTAAGCGTTTGAGCGGCGGCGGGTAAGGCGGACGGATACCCGGGCAATCTCGAAGGAAGAAGAGAGGGGACACCAGCAGGGCGGACCCCTCTTCGGAAAAAGCCTCTTGTTGGACTGGGAAGCAGTGGGTAAAGCCCACTCCGTGGTCGACACCACAGCTCGACAACAGCACGACAAAGTAGGTGGGGGCTAGGCAAACCAAGTTATGTCAGAGGCAGCGATGGCTTCGGGCGTCTCCCCGCTGGAACCCCGGCTGGGTGCGTGGGGAGCTTCCATGCACCAAGGCGGGTCTTCGTGGGTAATCGCGCATTCTGGACCTGACGCGAATGCTCCACCACGGCGGGGCGTGCTTCTCCAAGCTCACCATCGTCGAGGTAGCCGAGCGTCTCGCCCCGCTCGTGGCCGCTCGAGGGGGCGACGCAACCTCGGCTCCCTGATGATGGCAGAGGCCTCAGCGGTATCGGTCCAGGCAGTCGGTACCGCAGCACTCAAGAACGCGTCTCGCCCCGCTCGTGGCGACTCGGGGGGACGATGCAACCTCGGCTTCCCCAGTGATAGAAAAGGCCGCAGCAGTGTCGGCCTCGGCAGTCGGTGCCGCAGCATTCAAGAACGCGGAAGGGGTGAGACTGATGTTGGTCTGGGCACTGGAGACCCTGAGGTCCTATCTGCTCCACAAGGGCAGGACAGTATACTTGCCCCCTCTCCTCGCACGCAGCTCCGGAGCAAGAACCGACAGCGCAGCCCGCGGCCCCATCGGCGCCGGATCCGGTGGTGGAGGCCGCCATCCCAGAAGTGTAGCAGGCGCCCGCTGCCTGATAACGGGCTACCTAGGAGCAGCAGCAGAACAACACGGCCGAGATAACTCGTACGAGGGTGGTGGCTACATCCAGGAAGGGCCCAACCGCGGGAGCCACGCCCAGCAGGGGGACGGCGCCAGGCGTGACGCCGGCGATGGCAGCGAACCTGACAGTGGCGCAGCGTGCTCTGCCCTGAGTTCCAGGGAACCATTTTTGGATCGTACACGTACTGTCGGTCATGTAAACACCCTGCGTACCAAGGCCCCTCGGTACCTCGAACCGACGAGGCGTCGTAGATAAAAAAAGTCGAGAGACGCACAAGGGAAGTGCCGGCGGCGTTGGCAGGGAAGGCCGGCCAGCAGCGGATATGCCGAGTAGCCGACGAATCCGGTGCGCTTCTGCGCACGCGGACAAATAACCGGAGGAGATGGCAGACCACAACCCAGGTAGACGTATTCGAGCGGTTATGCTGGTTGGATTAGCACGGAAATGGCAATATGTGGATGCACGCCGGGGCATGCCTGGGGATGGGGCTGGACGACAGTTCATAGGCATGGGCGATGGGAGGTGTAGGAAGCGGTACGCTGTAGCGTCCCTAAATACAGGGAAATCTTCGAAGCTGATATGAGCCATGATAGAGACGCTAGGCAAGCACAGCGACCGGGACCCCGTCGAACGACGGGGAAGCCCCGTAGCGAGCGCACTAGTACGGGGCTACTTGGCGAGGGGGGGTGTCGGTGAAGCAAGCGCCTCCGTTGGTGGCGGGTCAGTTGCGTTAGCTGGTCGGCGACATGCACCGTCGCATGCCCACCGTGCCAACGGTGGCAGAACGATTCGCGATGGTACGGGACGTGGGGGTTTTCTGCGTCGCTTCCCACCCGATGAAGCGCGGGTTCGAATTGTCAGTGACACTCGCCTTCCAGGCGTTGCAGGTGTCTAGAGGCGAGCGATTCATTTCCATTTTCTTGTTCTGTAAACCGCTGAGAGAACCGTCACAAGCGGTAGTGGTACGAAGGAACGTTGAGTGCCGTGATATTTACGCAGTGGCGGCCATGGTCGAGTACCGGAAGGCAGCAACGTCCATCCAGTGGGCACTCGCGGAGGACTCAGGAGTCCTTTTTCAGAGCGTCCTCGAGAGCGGGGACAAGGAGAAGCGGGTGCTGACGCCGGCGCAGATGACCTCTAGCCTCTAAGCCCATTTGCGAGCAGCGGGTATAGAGCACAAGCGGTACTCGTTGCACTCCTTTCGGGTAGGGGGGGCGGCGAGTCACTACATGGATGGGACGTCCATGGACATCCTCATGGAATACGTTGGATGGAGGGCCGTGGCCGTGGTCAGCAGATACGTAGGGATGACCGCATCCGCGTTGGCGTCAAACGGAACGAAACGTTCGCGAGACACGGCCTTCATCCAGGCAGGCGCTCTATCAATGTCAGAGGGTTCGAGAACCATACGCGGCGTTCCCACGGGACAGTCTACTGTTGCAGAACCCAGGACAAGACTCGACTATAACTTTGGGAATGATGATGAAGGGAAAGGAACCCGCGTGGGAAACAAGAGATAAACGAGCAGCGACACTGCGATAACGAAAGAGAAACAAGTATGGTTGTGGCCTCATGCCGCAGCAGAGAGGCCTCATTGATCTCAAACTACATACATTGATCTCAAACTACATACGAATTAACACACGACGCTATGTTACAACAGTTATCTCGGAGGAAGAAGAGACAGGGCGCCAGCAGGACGAAGCCTTCTTCGAAAAAAGCCTCTTGTTGTACTGGGAGGCAGTGGCTCAAGCCCACTCCGTGATCGACACCGCAGCTTGACAACAGCACGGCGAAGTAGAAAGAGACTAGGGAAGACAGACCATGCCGACCGCCCATCGTTGGTAGCGAGATGTACCGTCGAAAACGACACCAGGTTTCTTTGTGTTTATTTTAGCGGGGTACCTACTCTCTCCGACGACATGCCGCGTTAATTGTCAGAGGATCAACGCGGGGGTAGTAACTCCGGGTGAGAGTCTCAATCTGATCGCAGCAGAGACGCCTCATTGATCTCAAGCTATATACGAATCAACGTACGACGCTATGGTACAACGGCGCCCGGGTTAACATACACTATTTTCTTCTCTTTTGCGTTTTAGCGGCGGCGTGGAATGGCGGAAGGTGTGAAGGCATGCCAGAGGAAAAAGGGAGAACGCAAGTAGGTAATACCGGTGTTCTCTACAAGATTGCGTAGAGAGGTTGGGAGTGGGGAGTTGAAGTGGAAGAAAAATCATGGAATGTAATTTTCTCTCTACCGTTGTTCCAGCACGTTTACAGCTGTTGGACTATTAAGACTAGTTTAGACGAACATCACCCCTCGTAATACACCGACTTCCCGGTGGTGTTCGTTCACATGGCGGGTCCTCCACCCATATATATGTCGAAGCGCTGGGTCCGCGAAATAGTTGCGACGTGAAGCTTGATTGAAGCTCCGATACGTGTCCTGGCGTGTGCGCAGGGTTGCGACCCTGCAGCCCGAGCTTGATCAAAATGCCGTTGGCGTAGATCGCCTGAGCGATGGTCTTGTTCGGTCTGAAACCTGATTGCCGCCAAACGCCCCCCCTTCGCTGTTGACCATGCAGTCAGTGCCTGCGTATTGGCCCCGACGATGATGGGCCTTCTGTCCGAGGAAAAGAGGATACCTGAGGTTAGCTTGCGTGTGTGCACGAAGACCGTTGATGTCAATAATGATTCTCCATCATCGTGTGCGAAGTTCAGAGGTTCTGCGACCGCGTTAGCCCGCGGCAGTTTTTTCGCCAAAGTGGGCTTGGGTCGAGGACGCAGCTCAGGACCAGCTGGTGTGACCCCAGGTGATATGGACGTTGTTGGTCCGTCGACCCCTGACAATGATGCCGCAGCTGACGCTCCGCTGGTTGGTGCTAGATGGCGATTATCCGTCAACCCCAAATGATGCTGTTGCTGCAGCTGGTTCTCCAGTGATCAAACATACTGTATTGTTGATCCAGCAGTAGCAGATGCAGCTCCTCCGAAGTGCGATGGCGACCCCGTGTAATCCACCGCTGCTGCTCCGATGGCCTCACGTGCTTGTGCCCCGAGAGTTTCGGACGATGTTTTTCCACCAAGGAGGCTTTGATGTTTGACCACCATATTGTCCTCCTCCGAGACACGAAACTTACATCGATCGGTCTCGGCGAAACTCCCACGCTCATCTGGTGTTTTTTCCCGATCAGGGGAGGGTCACCCACGGTGCTCTCTCCGTGAGATTGAGCAATGGGGGCAGGGGTGAGCTCGTCGTGCACTCCCTCGAAGGTGCCCTCGGGGAAGCTACCCTCGGTGGTTGGACGAGAAATCGCACTGACGGCCACGTGATATTGTGCATCCGGTGCGACCCTAGTCGAAGTAGAAGTAGCGATCCCGGGAGAAACAAAAAGCGTGATCCCGGGCAAAATTGCAGATAGATGTGGTCCCTGACGAGATGTTGCCCAGCTCCTGAGGATCATGCTCCAGCCCCTGGCGAAAACGCTCCAGCTGTGGTTGACCCTCCGGTTCCTGGTTACATCACTTCCTGGCCTTGGTCATATTCTTCCAGCTGTTGTTGGTGCTCTGGGGATGAAGCTCCGAAGACGTTGGAAGATGCCGATGTTCCGATAACCCAGATGATGATTCACATGATTCAAATATCTCGGGTGAGATGCTACGTCGATCCCAGGTGATTTTGCCTCGGTGACGCCAGGCGAACATGCTTCAGTAGCCCTATCACTTAGCGCTGTGGCGATCCCAGACGGTGACACTCCGTTGTCTGCAGTACTCCGGATGAAACCAGACCCATGTCCTCTTTGTGTTGCTGTAGCGGCATCACGGCCTCATCCTTCGGCAGGTGAGGGGTAACTTCCTCGAGGATGGTGGCAACCCCCCGTTTCGTTTCTAGGGGGGAAGAGAAGACGTGTCGCCCCACGCCCATCGATAGTTATTGCTGGTCTAGTAGACGATGGTACCGCAGAGGATCTCTGTTGCAGTTCCTCGTAGTTCGTTCTGGCCTGCAGTCACCATTGTCACCGGTGCGTCCAGCGGCGCTTACTCGTGTATCCGGTCCTCCGACCTGGGGATTCGTTTATCATCTAGAATGTGTTGTGCTGCGCCGCTGTCCAGCAGGATCGTGATTCCGCAGCTGATGAGCGGAGGTGTTTGTCTCTTGGCAAGCGTCATCCACAAGAAAAGCACCGCGTTGAGACTACAACTCGGCTTCTCCTCATCGTTAGCAGGCGTGTTGTGGCCGTCGAGCACAGCAGTAGTGGCGAAAGCACTACCCCATGGGCGTGGCGCTCCCTACTGATAGCACTCAGCCGTGGCCTTTGGAACGGAGCACCACGTTTCTCCAGCGCCGCCCCAGCCCTTGCCCCCAGCGAATTAACCCCAGAAGGTAGTAAATTTTTGCTGTTGTCCTCCTTGGCATACGCTCCGATTTGTTTTCGTCGGGTATAGGATGGTTGCGCAAGATGTGCCCAACCTGGTCATAATTCTCTCAAAGCTGCCGACCGGTCATGTGCTCGCACATCCCTTCCACCTCTGCGCGCTTGGTTATCGCCGCGAAGAAGTAGTCGTCCGGGCCTTGTGCATGTTCCATGGGGGTTGTTTCTAGCTGTGCTGTTTTCGCGTGGATAGTCTCGCCGGTAACCTTGAGGTACGCCTTGTGAATCTTGTGAATCTCTTCCCGGGCCTTCCGCCCGTCGCGGCTGACACCGGCTTCATCCTCGTGTTTGAGCACGATGAGAGATGCCGGTTTCTGTATCACCATGAAAAGGATCGCTCATACACTGTTGATGATAAAGATGGTCGACTATGACGATAGTCGAGAGGTGAGCGCTTGAAATGCTGCTCGGCACCTCTAGTTCCGAGCATACTCAGAAGAAAGACGTTGATGATGTTGAAATGGCGCTCGCACGCCGATTGAGAAAAGGGAGCAAGGCGAGTGCGAGGATGAGGGTGCTAGTATAACTCAGCTCCTAGCAGGATCCACGCTCTACGGCTAGTATCGAGCCAATGTGCCGCCCGATACAGCAACGCTCCTAGCATGTTTGCTTGTGGTCGCTCCTCGATGCTTGGTCGTGACCGTTCTCTGAGATTTGCTCGTGAGTGGTAAGTATTGCTTATTTCTGCAACAACTGGCACAGGACTACCCGGGGGGAAATCTTAGAGCGTTCTTAGTACACCGCGTTTTTTCCCGACGACGTATCTACGTACTATGGGAAGACCGTACAATCCTCTTTTTTATGTTAATGCTCCAAAAGCACCACATTCTACTGACCACTGGCCAAGGCAAATGTGACACCAACCAGCGGCTTCGTAGGCTACTCGCTTACTGCCTAAAGCGAAGCACCTAAGACTTACAAAATACTTTATAGATCGCAGTGCGTGGTCCAACGCACCACCGAGACCCATTTATTTTGACTCTGTATGCTGGCGTGCTCATAAATTTCTTCTCACGGTGTCGTGAAGGGTCGTATTGTAGCGTCTGTGAGGGGTTTGCAGTCGTGCAGGGTATGCACGTGCTGTGCATTGTACTCATTAGAGTTTGACAACAAGGACAAGAAAACATGGGGTGTCGCAAACGGACGTACCACAAGCATGATATTTCCTCATGGCAGTATCTGCCCACCCGCCGTACGTAATCTCTTCATGATAAAATGTTTGGCCGTACTTTCGTTCTCGGGCACAACATGTGGAGACTTGTACCATCTCTTAAAGATGTGCTGTCAACCGGGGAATCAGTCCGACACTAACCTAACATCATGCTATACTTTCGTTGTGAAGACGTTGCCTCACTGTCCGGCAGAAAGTGTGTCTTCAGAGTGTGCTTTTTTGTCGGGGATAAGAGTAGTGGCGAGGTAAAAAAATAGCGCATTTTATAGGCGAGACGTTTTGTCCTACAGTCTAACAGGTGGTTACCCAACGCCAACTCCAACGTTTGCAAGATTGTTGTTCAAATTCTATCGCGACATGGTTGACGTCTCAGCCCCAGTATAACGGCCATTGTTCTTTAGGTGTCCACCTGTTATCTGCCTTCGATTCCCTATGGTACTGTGCATGGTACGGTATTATTTCCGGCCGTAACCCTGTGGCATCGCCACTCCATGTCGCCAACAGGTGAGGAAGGCCCCATGCGATAGCTACACGCTTCGGCAACTCCGCGAGATTCTGGCGATGTCGTGTGAAGCCGGCACGTACTCGAAGGAAATTGTTATCAAGAGCGGGAAAAGATCAACACACGCGTGTCGTTCGATGCACAGTTGGTGGCGCCTTGGCGATGCGGCACATTCGCCACGAGGATGCTGCGGAAGGAACCCACCTGCAACTTTCTGAGGCTCCCTATGCTCATAGCAGCTCTGTAGATCATCCGAAAACAGGCCGCGTGGAAAGGGTACGCTTCGGCCTATCGGGCGTACCCATGGCCTGGGTCTACGTCGAAACGTAGATTCAACACGAAATGATGCAGGATGGTTCCTCAGCGGAGAAGCCCCATCAGTCCCAGTGACAAACTAAAATACCCAAACTAAGGTGCAGTACGAGTACACCTTTCGTAGAACATGTTCGGGAAAACACCCTATTTTACCACTGAACCATCGACCACACGTGTATCGATATCCCGCCTTACTGCCACCATTTCATAACGTCGAATACTCACTTGGTCTTACCTTGCCGCCATTTGAGGACGACGAAAACTGAGTCTGGATGCTTCAGACGTGGCGCTTCGCCGTGGTTATGACGGCATCGAGTGGCTCGTGCCCGCCCACGACCTGGAAACGGTGTGCCTGGACCCGTGCGTCGCCTGTCGCAAGCCCCCCACGTCGCGCGTCGTGGTCAAGCATGATATCCCACGCCATTTATGGTTTACGTGGGGAGCTAAAAACGAAAAGAAAGAAACGCCGGGCCTCTCGAGTTCCGGCATTGGAAGTGCGCTCAATTGACTGGCACCTGCATCCATCGTACATTTTGGAGGGTAGCGGCGTTCTCCCTGCACGTGGTAGTGCACTGATTTCGGGAGTAAGACGGCTACTGCGGTGGTGGGGGTACAGCTGGGGGCCAAGCGAGGTCTCGTGGCCGGGGTCGCTGCGGCACGTAACGGTTGGGGATTCGCTCAACTTTGAGATCCAAGGCGTCGTATTTCCGGCACCGCTGCAGCGTTTGGTGCTCGGTGATCACTTCAACAAATCCATCGCAGAAGTCGTGTGGCCGAAAGCACTGGTACGGCTGACATTTGGCCAGCTGTTCGACCAGCCTATCCAACGAATCGCGTGGCCGGCTTCCCCGCAACGTTTATCATTCGGAGTTCACTTCAACCACTCGGTCGAAGACGCCGGGTGGCCTTCTGAGCTGCAGCGTCTGGTGTTTGGTGACCGCTTTAACTCGCCTGTCGAATGGGCCGTATAGCCCGCCAACCTGCAGCGCCTGACGTTTGGGAACGGCTTCAGCCAGTCAATCAAACGATCTGCGTGGCCGGAAACTCTCCAGCATTTGACGTATGAGACGTTCTTCAACCGTCCACTCGAAAGATCCATGTGGCCAGCTACGCGAGAGCGTTTATCGTTTGGGAACTGCTTCGACCAGCCTAGCAAAGAAACCGCGTGACCGACTGCCCTGCGATGTTTGATTCTTGGGAGAAACTTCAACCAGTCCCGCCGGGGGGTCGAGCGTTGCAGCGCGGGCTGTTTGGGGGTCTCTTCTACAACGACCGGACGGGAGAAGTCGAGAGGTCGACTCCGTCAGGGCATTTGTCGTTTGGGTGCCACTTCAACCAACGGATGGAGGGCACTGTGTGGCCGACCCCCCCGGTGAACATCAACTTCGGGCACAATTTCAACCGGCCAATCGACAAGGACATATGGGGAGTGACACTGCAACGACTAGAGCTTGGGGGCACCTTCGATCAGTCTATCGAAGGTGCCAGATGGCCGGCTTCGGTGAAATATAAAACGTTTGGGGGAAGATTCGACCAACCTGTGGAAGACGTGGTGTGGGCGGCATCGCTGCAGCATTTGACTTTCGATCTCCACTTCAACAAAGCCATCGGCAGGGTTTTTTGGCCAAGCTCACTGAAACACTTGTCATTCGGGACTTCTTTTGACCAGCCACTAGAACAAGCCGCGTGGCCGGCCTCACTGCGGCGTTTGACTTTTCGGGGTGAGTTTAATCTCGCTATGGGCAAGGTGCACTGGCCGCCTGCGCCATTAAGCGAATATCGTTCGGGCACTGCTTCAACCAACTAATCCACCGAGTCGAGTGGCCGCTTTCACTCAAGCATTTGACCTTGGGTTCTACCTCTAATCAGCCGATCGATACGGTACATTGACCAGCTTCCCTGGAGCGTCTAGATTTTGGCGGCCAGTTTGACCGGCCGGTTCAAGGAGTTGTGTGGTCCCCTGCTTTGCAGCGCCTAACGTTCGGGGTGGATTTCAACCAATCAATCGTTGGGGTGGTATGGCCGGCATTGCTGGAGTACCTGGTGTTTGAGGTTAGCTTTCGTAGACCAACCCATAAAGTCGTGTGGCCGCGTTCCCTGGAGCATCTCACCTATACCGGTGGGTCTTATTCACTAGTACCACCGTAGAAAATAACGTAATAAGGTTGTGGGACGTATTATAAGGGCGTATTTGTTGCGCTAACGATATCGTCCGTAACAAATAACGTAATAAGGTTGGGGGGCGTATTGTAAGGGCGTCTTTGTTGCGCTAACGATATCGTCTGGTCGGGCAGGCCTACCCCTCCTCCATCTGATGGACTAGCCGGGGTTCAACTAGTTGTCTCGCTGATTTTAGAGACCATATTGTCCATCGGTGTTCGACCATATCCCGACCGTTACGTACACCACTGCCCGATAAGGGGGAACGGGGGCTGCTTCAGCAGTAATGAACGTACTTTGATGAAATGCGGCCGTTAAACTGGCTCTTCCGGATGTTGGTATCGACAAGAGAGGGCGTGATGCACGCAGCAGGCGCAGATGTACGCCTGTTTTGCTTCGTCAGCTCAGCAAGGGTTGAGGTACACTTGCAGTGTGGAGTACGTGTTGGATTGTATTCTGAGTGCCGATTGCGGAACAGTTTGGTGGGAATACCTATGTGAGGTGATACATACTACTGTTTGAATACTTGGTGCTAACTCCGGTGGCTTAGCAGGTGGTCTGCGTGCCTTATGGTCCATTCCGTGGGCTCGAGTCTCGCCAAGTGCATTCTCGTGCTGTAAGGACTTATTATTGTACCAAATTTGAATAGCGGGAAGCGAGAAAGCGTGAGTTACTAACCTTCAATGAATATCGATCAGCAGTGGGATAGGTGAACCCTATGCGCGACAAAATGAAGGCATGCACTAGAGGGGAGAAGGGACGACACCGGTGACCACGGTTTGTCCGAACGTTCGCCGAGGGTAAAACCTCCTAAATGTTAAGCTGGGAAGTGAAAGTGATGATAAAAGGACAAGAAAGAAAAAGTCTCCGACTGTGATATCCATTTGTTTCGCTGCAGCCGACATGCCGTTCATGTCATCAGCGTCTCGTTGAGCAATTCACAGTGCACATCTCTCAACAGGGCGAATCGGCCTTCTCGTTTAGGTTTGGCGTGATGCGGTATCCTCTTTTGTTTGTTGCAGTTTCGAACAGCTGCGCCTCCTGTCCTCTTGCTTTATTCCGAATGCTAAGAGTGGTTACGCTGGATCGCCGAGTGCTGTACATGTACGGCTACTCAGGGTGGCGAAGTGATTTCTCAGACTGGTATATAATTTTAGAAACGCCCAAGTAGACTGAGGGCTACATTCGTCTGTAAGGAAGCATGCCCAAGGACGGTGCAAATGGCAAGCATTGGGAGTATCCGAAAATGAGAGCGCCGATAGTATGCGTCCAAACCGCCTCTCTCGCTGCTTACCCCGCCGCGAGTCCCCTCCAAGGACTTGAAAGCACGCCAAGCAAGAAGTGTTAAAAGGGTAAGCAGCACCGACATAAAAATGGTGTTGCTTCTTTGAGAACCTAAACAAATTCGTTTTCAGAGTCAACTGAAAAAAAACAAAATATGATGAAGCAGCGCGCTCTCTCCGCCATAAGAGTACTACTTGACTTGCCCGTTTAGGCATGTTTATATGTATTTCGCCGTTATGTTTCCAGCAGTGGTAGGGCAAGTTTAACTCGTATATCCGTCGGCAATGTTGTTGCCGCTGTGCCGTGCGTTGAAGACCAACACGCAGGCACAGTCGACCACAGCATGCTGTTCGCACAGTAGTAGTTGGATTGCCTCGTTTTACGTTATAAGTGCATCCATCAATCTTCCACGTATCCAGTCTTCGACGATGTCAGTAGTGCTCTATCTACCCCTGCCGCTGATTGGTTTGCATACGCAAGAGTCTTGTGGGTTGTGCTGGTATGCCCCACAATTGTCTTGAAATACCCCCCGAGAGGCAACCAAATGCAGTCAGTAAAGGTGTATCTAGAGGTGTTCGGTATACTTTGGGCAAATATTTCACTCGAGCAACGATAGTGTGTGCGTGTTATTCACATCAAACCGCTCGCTCCGCCCGTCGATTTCCATCACACCCAGTGTCCTTGCCTATTATTTAATCCCAGAGAGATACAAGCTCCGTGGTCACGAAATCAAGACACAGAGAGATACTACATTGTACTGCAGTCAGCAGAGTAGAAAACGCGATTCCATGTCGTCGTACTGGATACGACGGGCATGACATGCACATTCTACCGAACCAGATAGGTTGAGGGAGAAAAGGCACGAAAGAAAGAAAGCCATTGCCCCGTACAGCACCTCAAACACCACAAAATTGCAGAATTGAGGGGGGGGGCGCTCCTGGGTATTTTGAAGGTCAAGGCTCCGACCTCGTTTCGGACGACTTCGACATCGAGGAGGTCCTACCCGGCTAAACAACCCCATCGATCGGTTCAAAACGAGTCGAACAGGTAGGTGCGCGTCAACTGTGCTTCTTGTAAGTACCCTGTCAGCGACATACCGTAAAAATGGGGGACGCTGATGTGTCAGGATATGTTCCGACATATCGCTCCCGGAATTGGGGGTACATAAGGGTCAAGGGCAGGGTTCTACACTATTTGGGTTAGGGCGTGGCATGGCCATGGTAATACCCGTGGCGTACCATGGCATCCCCACATCATCCCATGGTGTGGCAAAGCTTTTCATGGCATGCCGTGGGGGGTGCTATACTGTGGCATGCCACGGGTGGTTCCATGGCAATCTCAACCGCCGCGGCACTCCATGGTCACCCCACGGAATGTCATGGCAACCCGCTTGGCACCCCAATGCTCACGGCTCCTAGGTTGGGTAGGGGTTGGAGATTGGGTGAGGGTTAAGGTTAGGGTTAGGTTTTGGGTTAGGGTCAGGGTTGAGGTTCCATGGTATGCCGTGGAGGTCCGTGGAGGGTTTGGTGGTAAACCGTGGAAGATGCCGAGGCAGGTTTGGCGCCACGGCATGCCACGGCGTTTCTTGAAAAATGACAATAATGTACATACCTCGAACGTGTAGACATTTTCAATAATCATGATATGTATGTATCTCTCCTAGCATTTATTGGGGACACGATAAGCTCAAGCGCTACCGCCAAACGACAATCAATATGAAACATGCTTCGACGCGCGACGACGGTGGCCTGTCTGTGATGCCGTTGCAAGGTAACGGATAACCCGAAGCACTACATTAACACTCCTGAACTCAGCAGGAGCGCGAAGGCGGTATCGCGGTAAACACCGGGCTAGGTGGTGAATGGGGCCCAAATCGATACCTCTGGAGGCGGATCTTCAACGACCCCGGTGTATTCCCGCGGGAGTTATGGCAGCTCTTATCTTTATTCCACTCGAGTGCGACAGCCGTAATCAAGTGGGATAATTTTGTGTCTTTGAGGTTCTCACCGTACGTATTACGTGGGGTCCCGCACTTTAGGAATGCAGTCTCAGTTTGGGGATAAACCACTCGAATTCCAAGTACGCTGTCTCCAATACGGGACTGCAGTCCTAAAAGGTTTTGCGACCCCCACCGTACCGAAAAATCTACGGAATAAAAACCGAAAGGATTTACGAAAATTCGAACTTTCGGAATAGTTGTCTTGATACTTAAAGATTTCACCGACTTCGAAAACGGAGTTGTTACGTCAGCGTGCGAGGTACCAGGTACTGCTGCTCTTGGGAGGGAGGTACAGGGAAACAGGGAGAAGGGGGGAAGCAGGGAAGGAGGAAAGGGAGGGAGAGAGGGTGGAAGGGGGTGGCCGAGGGGGGGAGGGAGCGGGACGAGGAGAGAGGATGGGAGGGGGGGAGAGAGGGGGCAAGGGACGGTCGGAGAGAAGTGGCAAGGAGGCAGGGACGGAGGACGACCTTTGCTTGGCCGTTCCGCTTTTCGCTTGCAGCACAGTACAAAAATGAGTTTTTCACAGACCTCCACTTGAAAATGGACTTGACAAAAATATTTTCCGCTGGACTCGGGCGAGCGATTGCTGCTGCTCGACCCGTCACCCCGATTGGGATGGTGGTAGTCAACTCTGATGCCTCCACACACAGGGCACCCGATGAGGTGTGGTTTGGCCCATGACGTTCGCCTCCGCGAGTGCTTCGACCTCTGATGCGTGCGGCATGGGCGTACGCCGTTTCGAAAGAAATGTGTCCGTTTGTGACCATAGGGGTGACTATCATATGGAGACAGACAGGCAGACAGACAGACAGACAGACAGACAAACAGACAGGCACTTTTCCTGAATCCGTCACTGGATGGAAACCACGTAATCTGCACTATCTGCCGAGTATTGCTGCTGTATGTAGCACACGTAACCTGTTGTTTTGCTGGATGATCTGTACCGCTACATAGATCCTGCCGATCCTGTACGCACAGCATAAACAAATGGGCAGCTTATATTCTACCTGGCAGTTCTTCCACGTACGTGAAGTCACGCCACGGTGATGGAAGCCACATAATCTGCACCACCCACTACCGCTGCTGTATCACATCAATCACATGCATATCCTGTCAGATCATCTGCATTATCAAATAGTACAGATCTTGCACAGCCCTAAATAACGGCAGGATAGGATTCATATGATCTAGATGATATATCTATATATCTGCGAATACGCAGATCGTGAAATGTCCGGCGTGTGCATTACCAATCTGTCCCGAACTATAATCACCGTTTTATTGAAAAATAAGTGTGAAGACGGTGCTTAAACATTGGGACAGAGTGGCATCCGAGGTTGAGGAACTATGACGGGGCACAAACTGCATTAAATAGGACCAACGGTAGACACACAAACCTATATATATATCGCTATTTTCACAAACAATATTTGGTCCTATTTACTATGGTGCCCCGTAACAGGCATCCGCCAGTTTTCGAGATCAATACCGCACATACATATACGTTCAACACGCCTAAAAACACACCAACCCCTTACGGCGAAGGAGCTTCGATTGTTTTTTGGGTTTTTTCCTGACGAAAGGAGGGGAAAGGTTTTTTTTCAAACGCTGGGCGATTACCATACGGTAAAAAAAAAAAAAATGTATCTTGCATCAAGGTAAGCCACCATCTGCGCTGGGTGCACCGGGAAAACATGTCATGGCGTTTTTTACATTAACCACGCGGGTTATCGTATTGCAGTACCTTTCCCACCGCGGCATGGTTCCAGAAGACCCCCCTGCCTGATCGGTGGAAACCCGACATGCTCCGTCCCGACATTGTAGGCATGCGAGGGGCTATGGTCATATGACCACGGCCGCATGATAACGAGTTCACCCCTCCCTCCCCCCCC
>JBBMHQ010001118.1:0-33612 GCA_037834295.1 Postelsia palmaeformis
GCACTGATGGTGAAATCGTCTCCCTGTAAAATGTTCGTCGGGAGAGGAGCGCGCTGGGCGACAATTGTCGCTGCAGCGGGGGCTTCTGGAAATCCCTGGTCGCCCCCGGGGGGTACGGCAAAAACCGAAGCGATAACGGTGTCGGCGGCGGGTGAAGACACTCGCAGACCAGGACGGCGCTCAGAGGTGGTGGCGGAAGCAGATACACGAGCGAAGAATCTCCCAGAGGAGTGAAGAATTCGTCAATCCCCGTACATGGCCCGTGTGCGCGAAAACCGCAATAATTCGAAGAGGTGACAGGCAGCCCACCCAAGACGGCGTTTTCGGTGCGTGGCACCAGCCCACCCAAACCTACACCGGTGGTAGGGGAAAAGCGAGTACGAAGCCCGCAGGCTCGAATGAGGGAGATATCCCCGTCCTCGACAGGAGTGAGGTTGCTAGACCCACTGCGGCTGTGTTCTGTGGCGGGCTCCGGCAAGCGGGAGAAAAAGTCAGCATTTCCGTTGGCGCTGCTCTTGCGGTACTCTTGGGTGCAGTCGAACGCGGTGAGGAGCTCGAGCCACCGCTGGACTCGCGCGTTGTAGTCTCCTACTTTGACGATGCTCTCGAGTGCTTTGTGATCCGAAACTATGCGAAACTTCGTCTCCCATAGGTAGTCTCGGAGTCGTTTGAGAGCTCAGATAATGCTGCCAGCTTTCATGTCCAACGGGGTTCAGTGCCTCGAGGAATCGAGGGTAGCGCGGCTGATATAAGCAGTGGGCCGTACCAAGCCGCCCAGTTCTCCTTGTTTGAGCGCCGTACCAAAACCGTCAATGCAGGCGTCCCAGTACACGCGGGAGGGTGGGAGCCGTCCGCCACAGCTTCCCAGTCCGAGAATATCATAATTGGCGGGGCAGTAAGCTCGGCAATAATTCGACGAACGGTAACTTCCATGGCCGGCGTAAATACGTATTTAACCCCTTTCCGGAGGAGGGTAGTAAGAGGGCAGATACGTTTAGACAAGACGGGCAGGAATTTTCCATAATATCCCACGCCGTCCATCAGAGTACGGACCTGCTTGAGGCCCTTGGGCATGAGAATTTTCATCAAATACGAAAATTGTTTCGCATTGGGGCGTGTACTCGCGGGCGAAACAAAATGGCCCAGAAAATTTGTGTCCGTGGTGCCGAGGAGAGCCTTCGTGGGGGAGAGCTTGAGGTTGTGCTTGCGTAGGCGTTTGAAGAGGGTTTGTATGCTCTTGACGTGGGCCGTCGAATCATAGTCGGAGACGATCACATCATCGAGTTAGGCCGCCACCTGTGCTAGACCTTGTATGACTTCGTTAACAACTTTGACGAACCAGCCGGGTGAAGTACTGCTGGCTCGGGGCATGACGAGCCACTCGGAGAGACCCGTAGGAGGGCAAAACGCCGTGAGAGGGACGGTTTCTATATGCGCTGTAATCTGGTGTAACGAGCAGACCAATTCGAAGAGAGAAAGCACCCCTCCTTTTCCAAGGGAGTCGAGGACTTGATCCACGCGAGGAATAGGCAGCTGGCTGAGGTGACCGATCTGGTTGAGTTTCGTGTAGTTCACGGCGATCCGAACGCCTTCAGACTTCTTCGGGATGACCACCAGTGGGTTCGAGTACGGAGAGGTCGAATGCTGAATCAGACCTATGCGATGCGGCCTGGACGTGACACGAGCGCTTCCCTCCGGGACCAAAATCACGAAAGGCATCAACGAGAAGAGACCAGAATCAAACTTGGGCTTCGACAAAACGTCCGAAAAGTCGCAGAGAACATACCCCAGCTGCTCGATGGCTTCAGGGGTTCAGTCCGTGCCGTGAAGGTCAACCGCCACCTCCCGCAGATGAAGAGACAAACGCGACCAGACGCGCAAGAACGAAGCTTTTTATTCCGGGATCAAGCGCTCAAGCAGTGCAGGCGACGGGGAGGCTGGAGCTACGAGTGGGGAAACTGTAATTGCTGAGACCTGAAACACCTCAAATAGTCCTGAGGCAGGGCCGGGGGCTCGGTTGTCCTCCTGCAAAAAGTCTAGTGGAACGTCCAGCAGTGGGGCGTAAGCGACCCCGAGGATATCCCCTGGCTCGAGGGCCGCCACTCCAATGAGGGGACGAACCTGTCGCCCGGAGGCGACGAAGTGCTCCTCAACCGAGGGCAGGCCGGACGAGGCCCTCATTTCGATCGAGTAGCGCCCAGTGAGTGCCGGGGAGCTACTGCTTCGAACCAAGTCAACCGCAAGTAGTTGGGGATCGTCGGACAGGGTGACACCTGCCGCGCCCTCGTAGCGGAGATAGACGCCTCCTCCCAAAGCGGCGGGGTCGATGGCGTACACGGGCATGCAAGGCCGGGGCGTGGTGAAGTAACTCCAGCTCACGGGAAACGCGTTGGTTTGGCAGGCGAGGTGGCAGAGAGCGGTAGGAGTGGCTGCTAAAACATATTCAGCTGTCACGTCCCAGCGGTATTGCATGCTGTATCACTGAGGGGGGGGACCACGCAGGCCGAAACTGCGAGGGAGCACGTAGGCTCATTTTCTCGGCAAAATTAGACGCTCGGGCGCACACTCGTCGATATCTTCAAAGGTGCCAATTCGCGACTCCCCCCCTTAGGGATGAGGGGTAACTTTCTGCTCCTACTCGATAGATACAGCGCCAATCGAGAGCATGCGATCCAAAACATCTAGTCGACTGAAACGCTATGGAGAGCCACTGTCAGTAAGCGCCACGCATCCAAAAAGTGCAAGACCGCCAGGTCCGCTGTGAATCGCGATTTTGGTCGTAAAATTGCCGTCATCGAGGGTAATGGTGTCCTCACCGAGGCAGGAGCGGTGTTCTGGCAGCGCAAGGGAGGGGTTGACACCAGGTACGACAGCCGAATCCTTGAGGCTGTGATCAGCTGGCGCGTCAGATTGTTCGCGGGAGTCTCAAACGCCAATCACAGGGCGTCCCAAGGACCAAACGGGGTTGACAACAAGCTGGGGAACTGATCGTTCCCTGCCGTCCGAACCACCTCCGAAACAGCCTCCACCCCCGGTGCCGAAATACGCTCGGCCCCCGTCGCTGCCGAAACCAACCCTCGAATAGCACAGCTAAAATCGTAAAGAGGGTCTCGTTAGGTACGCCAAAGTTATGCAACTTGGTGAAGCTGGCCCCCGTCTCGGTGCGGTCGAAATGATCGCTCAGCAACTTCAGGAGGGACGTGAACGCCTCCGGTGCCGTCGATCCGGCTGCGAGGGCGCACGACATCTGCCCAAAAACTTCATCCTTCAAGGGAGTGAGGAGGGCGGTCGTAAACTTGTCAGGTGCGATGGCGCGCGCCGAGGATTGTTTGAGGGGGAACTCCCTACCGGGGATCCAATCGGTAGAACTAGGGTCTTCGTGGCTGCCATCGTTGCACATCATGAGAATATCAGACGTGAAGGCCTTCACCACTCTAGTGAGGTGCTGCGCTGCATCAGAAGAGTTGATCTAGGAGGGAAAATGCAAAACAAAAAAACGTGGAATGTCCTTCAGTCCCAGGTGTTTGTACGCCCGTTGGACGCCTGCAGTGGACTTTTTCGCGGCGGCTGCCGCCACGAAGTCGATCACCGTCTTGCGAACGTGGGCAAGGTTAGACGACAC
This sequence comes from Postelsia palmaeformis, assembly GCA_037834295.1. Lineage (NCBI taxonomy): Eukaryota > Phaeophyceae > Laminariales > Laminariaceae > Postelsia > Postelsia palmaeformis. The sequence goes on from JBBMHQ010001118.1 coordinate 3,623, forward strand.
GGGCACGGCGTGGTCATCGAGAATGGTCAAGCGACCAAGAAGCGCGGTGGAGGAAGCAACTTCCGCCGGGGAGGGAATCACTTGCCTCTTGAAGCCGGTGGGCGTTGTATATTATCATTTTCTGTGGCTTGGGAGGGAGAGCAGCTGGCTGACATATATACCGCAGTATCCAACTCTGCCTCATTCCCACATGTCTTTGCTCATAATCACATCTCCCTCCCCCCACTGTCTGGATTCTACTGTGCGAATTCTCGGACAACTGAGACACCGAATGGTCCAACACCATTGACTCTTCCACAACCGAGGTTACTCCGAGACTTCTACAGTTGACCCCACACAGTAGCTTGACCTGGCTGTCTTTTTAAACCCTTGCCAGCTGCTAGTTCACGAGACACATGTCCCGCACCGTCCACATTATTCCGGGTGTACACCTTATATGCATCGAACTTCCACTTTCCTTCTCGCTGTATGACTCGTTCCGACACGTCACCTCCAGCCGCAAGCGTCGAGGAACTCCCTATCCTCAGCGAGTGCAGAGCGTACTCTTCGGGCTGACGCCCCGACTTTCCAACTATCTCTCTCAATGCTCGTAACGCCTGACCATATCCCCACACTCTTACTTCCCTCCCTGAACGCTACGAGGAAAGTGGCGCGTGTTCAGGTAAAGCTGCACAACATGACAACAGTGCTACCATAAGAGCAACGGCTCCGCCGCCCTCACCCAACTCAGAACACAGGCTCCGAACTTCGCTCCGGGTACGTACTATGTCGCTACCCATTTGAGCCTGGTAGCCTTTTTGGCCGCGGAATCGCACCTCAACCCGCTCGGCATCACTCCATTGAAGACGCCTCAACTGGCTGTCGCCAGAAAGGAACGCAACATCACTTGGCGTGATATAATACGCTAGGTATACCACACCTGAGCCATTAGCAAATACCTCATCTGACTTGGCAAAGAAAAAGTAGCCCATGCTCAAACATGGCCGAAGCACTCTACCCCCAGAACCCCAGGAAGGTATGAGTTCCTGTCCCTTGAACAACTTGTCCCACGATATAGGGAAATGAACCCGTGGGCGCGCTCGAACCGCACATCCCCGTGAACCTTACTGATATTGGCGCTAGTATACGGAACTACGCTGCTGTGGTTGTTGTACGCGAGAGCGACCGCGATGCCAGTATCACCGAAACCACCGACATGAACGGGGGCCCCATGAACTGCAATGCTGGCCAATTGATCAACTTTGGGAAATCCTTTCTCGACTCCAAACCAACTTCGAACTTGAAACTCGGAAACACTAGGCAACTGTAACCGAAACTCAAGGTACTGCATGCGCTCAAATTTCCTACCACAAACGTGAAAGAAACCCATGAACGTCTGCGCCATGCAACCTAACGCCTGCATCTGAGATTCGCTATCATTATTAGTATCTGACAACCCCCCCCACACCGTCAAACACCGATGTAAGCTCTCGACCCCACCTGGTTGAGAAACCGACGCCAACCCCGGACGTACAAGCTGCGCGTCATCCGCTAAAACCCGAGCTCGATCGGTTGCCGAAGTTGGTCCCGCCAGCTGACGGAGGCCGCGCCCCTACACGTCGTCACCCTTGGACTACTTAGCTGAGCCTCCACTTTTTCTGCTCCCGTCTCCGTCTCCCGACGCGGAAGCGCTAGGTGCCGTGCGAACGCCAGCCTTGAGCTTCTCGTATGCAGCGCCCTGGCGCCTCCTCCGCTTTCCTTTTGCTCCCGGATTTTTTCGACCGGGTCATGGCGGTACTTGCACGGACTTCTCTTTCGTCCGAACCGGCATCCCCGCCGGGTGGCCCAACCGAAGCGCGGCAGCTGAGCGGAGTCTTCATCCCTGCGCGCACGTTCGACAGCACGCACTCCTTTGTCGCGAGATGCGACCGGTTCCTTGTCAATGTCGACATGCCCCAGCCCACCAGCGTCAATGTAGGCGCCAATCTTCGCCCAGGTGGGAACCACCGCTCCTGGCTATTCAGCGAGGCCCGGCGGCTCGTGCCAGTTAGACTTAGCGGAGAGAGCTGCGTCGTGAACCGCGGTCGACCAATCCTCGAGATCTTTGTTGATAAAGTGGGCTATCCTCGCCTTGTGGACCGGCATTTGAATCGCTTGGTGGTTAGCTTTACCGTGTGATGTCACCATGTCGACACTGTCCTGGAATGCCGCGCGCAGCTTTTCTACCCGTGCCTTTACCCCCACCGAAGTAATATCTCGCCCGATGACGAGAAGCAATACCTTCGCTGGAATGGCGAACCGCTTTTCGATGTCGATGGTGCCAGCAGTGCTCGGTTCCGCCCCACGCGGCATAAACGCGGTGACATCAAGCCCCGCTAAAGCGTTGGCCTGTTCCACTACCGCAGAAGATACTAGGGCGGTGTTCTTAAAGATCCTTGCAGCTGGACCCTCGACAAGTCACAACCCTTGGGCTTCTCACCACAGAGGATCCAAAACGCCCGAAGGGTGGGATTGATCCAAGCCGTGATCCTTTCCTTCAGCCATAACTTATCTGACATGTTACCGCGAGCGGAAGCCGCACCGTTATGCTGCCCCTGATCACTGTTTGGCTCATCTGCGTCTTGGTTGGCTTGGATGTCGTCCAGCACAGTTTGAAGGTGCCCCAGCGTGTCCTCAATCTTTTCGAGCCGCCCCCCGTTCTCGGCGGTACTCTCCTCTATCGTTTTGAGTCGCCCCCCATTCTCGGCCGCACCGGCGTCGATCGCGTCAAGCCGGCCGTTAACCGCCTCACGGTGCCCAGAGAAATCAGCTTGACGGACTGAACGTTCCCCCGCGTTGCTGCTAGCACCACCCGACCTGCTGCTCGCAACACTCGACTTGCCACTCGCACCACTCGACTTGCCGCTCATTGTGGTCGTCTCGGACCGCACCGTGTCTTTGAGTCGAATTAAATCTCTTTTGAGAAAAATGAACCCGCGAACGTGATGCGAAGCCATAATTTAAAGTGAGCGCAGGTTGTAAAAGGGCAAACATAACTTCGCAGGCGATCACAACTTCGCCTGGGGAACCAGGGTGGATCGCCAGCACCGTATATGCGGAAATACGCGTAAACTTGCCCTTTTTCGCTCAAGCAGTCAGCATAGGCTCACACGCATGTCATATTCGTGTATGTGCTCCTTTGCTTATCAGGCAAATTGCTCGATTGTTACCACTGCCTTGTTCACGAACTGGTGTTTCAGCGTGGGAGTCAGTCGATTCAGGTAATTTCAATTATCTTATATTTTTGCGCCCCATCATAACCGCGCATGGGGTGTCCGCAAGAATACATATATTTTCTGTCTGACAACCATTAACCACCAAAACAGGGTAAACTATCTCGAGGAATGCAATAGTATTACTGTATTCCGTCGTCGTCTTGCCACGACGTCGACAGCACATGTAATGCATGTACCTGCTCCGCTGCTATACGGATAATTGCTCACATTTTCCGACACATGCCATTTTATATAATGCTGCTCAGTTAGGGGACAGTGTGAAAATATTAATAATCTGCGCCCCATCGCAACCGCGTGTGAAGTACCAGCGAGATTATCCAGTGACACTGTACAGCTATTAAAACTGAGCATACACGTACTGCTATTCAGCAGACAAAACAATGTGACAATTCTGAAACATTCTGCGCCCCGCCGCGACCGCGCGAGAGGTGACTAGCCAGAATATACAGTTGCACTATATCCAGCCGCACGTTTGACGCTGTAAGCTTTTGTCGTCCTGCCGCAACCTGTGAGTTTTGCCTCTCACTTTCACCCAACAAGACGCAATTTCTGCCCTTCCTTGCGCTTGACTATCTACAAGTATCCACGCTCAAGACCTCTCGAGCGTTCGGCCGTGAAGGTTTCTCTCACCCACCAATGCGGGTGGGAAGTAACTCATTCATGTTGCCGTATTGTAAACTTGCATTCGCGCTCAAGATCCCTCGAGTCGATTGTTTGGCTGGGAAGGATATCTCTCACCCAGCCATCCGCCTAAAATTTTCCTCGTTCATGCACATGTGCAATGTTTCGCGCCGTCTTGCCGCAACGCATGAACATATGAACCCAATTGTAACAATTTTCGTCGCCTCGGCGCAACGTATGGACCCATTTGCAATACGTCACTCGTAATATGTACAATAGGACGTCGCGGCTCACCCAACAGTTTTTATGGTGAGCGATATTTGTGGTCAACATACTGAATATATCACTTAGTTTGCGCCCAACGTGACGTGAAGCCGCAAAGGTATACATCACAGCAATAATATTTGCCTGACACTCAACAGCAGTGGTTTTACAAAACCAACCGCCAAGCCGACCGCCGCATACCTGGCATAACACACAGCAGTAATTATTGGTTGGCACACCAACCGCCTGCTGCTGTACGCATTTGTTTGCGGGTCCACAGCAATAATATTCGGTTCACACACCAGCGCCTGCTGTTGTACGCATTTGTTTGCGGGTCCTTGTGGTCAAACACACCATGTATGATATAAACAAGTATCATTCGACACACCGAAGATTCTTGATGAACTGCTCCGGTGTGATGCGATATGCCATGCATAATTGAAACATTGTTGTGCACATCGCCCGGGTCGCCGAGTATGATTAGACATAGTCGCTTTCACGATTACGAGCGTCATCGCATCTCTACCTCGATCGAGGAGAGTCCGATCTTGTTGCCGCGATCTGTGATGCGCATGTGCTTGATCATGATGTTGAGCTGCTGCTGTCAAAGCTAATTCCCCGCTTCATGTGGTTTTCTCACAAGAAACATAACTCGCTCGAACCGTTTCCGAACGCACACGCTCTCTGCACACCAGTGTCGGGAATTGAGGAGACAAATGACAACTCCCATCTGCACGCAGTAACATACCAGTCGATGCGATGCCCGGTATCGACGCTTCCGTGCTCACTGCCCGTGCCTCGTATGAAGCGCTTCGCTTCCGATGTTGCAGCTGCCCTCGCTAATTCCTCAATTCGCCGTCCAGCGGTGAGCTCGAGAAATCACGATTTAACTGGTCCAGCGAGCGACCGCTGTCCAGTTGTAAGCAACCGCCCTGTCTGTTCGCGTGTTCTACCAGTCTGCCAGCACCGTTCCGTGCGGTATCCACTTGGTATTCTCACAAGCACGATCAACTATACAATGCCAGCTGCTGCTGTGAAGTGAGCTACCTACTTCGTACTCAACCAAAGGATATGAACCATATCGCCGAATTTTCTCTGCCACAACAAACTACATTTTATTTTTATATCGGTTCCCGATTCCTAATAATAAACTTTCTCTTTCCAGGGATCTATTATTAGCACCCCATGGGGTACGTGGATAAAAAGTACCCCAGTGAGGTACTTTTGAAACTGCAAGTACCACAAAGAAACCATAGGGTTTCTACGGTACGCGTAGTGCATTTCGTTTGTGTCGGTAAGGGCGGCACGATCCTCAGCCCGGGCCATCGCCTATCGACACGTCCGTTCCCGACCTAGCTCCTCCTCGCCAGCATTGCAGAGCAAGAGAATCGGCAACACCCCCAGCCATACAAGCAGCAGACAGAAGCACACGCACAACTCTCCATCAGCGGGCATTTCAGGCAACCAGAGAGGTGAAGTGAGAGGAGTTTCAGATCTTCGAGCCAGCAAGCCTGGTAGCGAAGTCTTTCGCTGTGTTGCAAGCGCCAAGCTACCGAAACCAACGGGTGGACACCCCCCGACAGGAAAAGGAGGTTAACATCGCCCGTCTAAGTGTTGATGCCGTTGTAATACCTCGACGAAGCAGCTTGTTCCGGATTATCTCCTCGCACAACAGAGCAGATAGAACCAACTTGTTGTGCCGTGCTGACCGGTTTATTTTTTTTAAATTTCGAATTTCGAAATACGAATATTACGAGAGCTCTGCTTCGCGGGCGCCCAACGCCGCCCGCGGCTCGAAGAAGAGGACGCGCAGTGGATCTAGTGGCGTCGTTGAATGGTACGCCCGGTTGCTACGTCAAGTAGGAATTGGACGGTTCAGGTTGATTGAGCAAGATATTCTGATCCACCGCCGATCAGCAACTCCTTGCGCAGCAACACGGCCACCTTGTTATTCAGGACAACACTTGCCCGACGAACAAGCGAGTCTCGTTTGTGGAAACCACAAGGCTCTTTGATTGCCCATGGTTCGCCAGACGTTGACAACCGCTTTGCATATATGTGTCGACACTTTCGCAGTTGTGGTATCGCCGAAAGCGTCCGTCGTGTTTCAAACGTTTTCCTGCGTCTTTTGTGTGTGCAGGTGTGACCTGAAACTGATGCTGTTCATCGGTGTTGATTCCGATAACAAGTCTATAATTTTGACCCAAGATTTCATCTCGGACGAGCAGACGACCTCGTTCGCGTATACCTCACAGCATTTTGTTGCCATTTGTGGCGGGCGCCCTGGGGTGAGTTACGTATGAACGGCCAGTCACTGTGTCGTTCAACATTCACTTGCCATGCACAATTTATTGAGCGCGAGGATGGCTCGAGGGGTGCGCATTCAGGAATTGTCGACTGAAGGGTTAACCACTTACGTTGTGAAGCGACAGGCGCTCTGAATATTTCTGGTGTCTGCCAATCCCGCGGTGAAGTTTGGTGATGTGTTGCTTTCCTTGTGTCGACTTGTCATCGATCGAACATGTAATGCTACTGCCTATTTGGTGCTCGCGTGCCACGCCCTTACGGTATGAGCCCTAGCGTGTGGTAGTGAATTTCCTCCCACCGTGAAGGCTATGATTACGGACGCCGACGCTGCCATGACAAGCGCGGTTGCGAAGCATTTTTCAAACTCAGTGCACTTGCATTGCCTTTGGCACTGCATTGCCTTTGGCACTTGAAGAAAAATATCAAGAAGAAGTGCCGAGGCGCGCTCGGGCAAAGCACTTCACACCTACAAGGCTTGATATATGCTTGCGCGTATGCTACGTCGGGGAATGTGAGTTGCACGGTTCAAAGTGCAAGGACCGGTAACCACGTTTCGCTGCGAGTTTGCTCCGCGTTGGTTGCGCTAGTGTTTTTTAACTGGAATATCCAATACGTGATGCATTTAAATTAAAGGTCACCTTACCATCCAATACGTGATTCACTACATTGAAGGTCACCTTACTAGCGTTTGACGTGGGTTTTTGTCGCCGTGTCGCTTGTCCACGTGTTGCAGACCTTTGACGGGGTGTGGGCGAAAGTAATAGAAATGGTGAAGGGCTCGGCATGCCAAGCTTACCTCAGCGGCTACCTGTTCGGGTAAGCCAGACGATCAGACGGGTGTGTATACGAGCATGGTTCTCAGTTACTACTCAGAGACAAAAGCATAATACCTTGCTTGACAAAACGATCAAATTATATCATGGTCCAATCGCTGTATTTACAGGCAGCGGAAGCACTGGGCCCGCTGCTACCACCTGACTGCTATGACCCCCTACATAACAGCATCATCGAGGGTGGAAGGAATCCTCGGTGTGCTAAAAACACGCCACGTCATCAACAGGAAATCCACCCTGAGCTGGGTGAAGGAGGAAATGACCAGACGAACAAGGACCATTGCTGTGGAATCCCTCGCGTGAGTATGAATCAAGGGTATTGCGGCGAGGGTGGACGGCGCCTATGTTTCATGTCTAATCCTCCACATCACCCATCACATGCTTTCTATTCCACAATCTGTTGTCTTCTCGTTTTAGGGCGATCCGGAAATGAACGGCCAGTAAGTTGACTTGAGTTCAACTGCTCACGCTATTTTTCTTTCGTGGTACATGCAATGAACAGTTGGCCAAAAAGGCGGCCGGGACCTCTATTGAGGAGATAAGTTTATTATCCTTGACGAACAGTAAATCGGTCCTCACGAACTTGGTTACATTGCGGTAGATTGCTGACCTTGACGCTACGCCTTGGTACGGGGGGTATACTTCGACATGTCAAGTCATACACCATGCTTTCGGTTCTGCGTCCCAACCTGAACGGACCTCGACTACCCTGTCTACTATTACCGAAACGACGGCAAGGACGTGCCGCTAAGGTCCCCACCGTCAGCATCAAGGACCTGGAGGACAAAGTACTAAGTCTTTCGAGCTTATGCTGTAGAAACTCGGAAGAGTCAAGGTCAGCCACTACGCTCATAAGGTGAGAGGAGACAACGGTACAACGTATCGGTGTTCCTCCCTCGGCAGTGATGGTGCAGATATTTTCCTTCAGTGTATCATCATCCGGCACAATGTTGGTAACCGTTAGCAGATTGTACCTCTCTCCCCTGGACCCAGTGTGGACTGTGGTTGTATAGCACTTGATAGCCGCTAGACCACTCAATCAGCGCTGACTGAGTGCTGACCGAATTGCCTAAAATGTAGTGTATATAACCAAACGCTGTCTATCGCTCCAACAGTTTCAGTAACCGTCATTACTCGTTTTCATCTACCCTTGTGCAGATGATGCTGGCGGAACTACGGGCGAGCACCCTGTACGACACGGACATCTTGGCAGAGGGGAATGGTGCCAACGACTATCTGAAGAGGTTAGCAGAGCACAGCAGTGACCACCACGATGTATGTCACGAGGTGCCCGAGAAAAGATTCGATGAGGGCTATGACCCACTGGGTGCCAAGTTTGGGTCGACGTTTTTGCACACGTTCCACCAACTTGTTGAGCACGTGCAGCTAACTGCTGTCGTGAAAGTAGTGGTCCGATACAAAGACGAAGGCGCGCACATCGTCGTCGTCGGGCCGGACGGGTTTTAGCTATTCACTTGCTTGCAGGTGCTGCGTAATGGCTTGCCATGCAGGCACGTATTGATTGCGCTCTTCACGTGGCTTGAGCGCGCCGAAGGGGTCAATGACGATTGTATCCACCCTCGTTGGCGGTCTTCTGGTGACGAGTGGAGTATCCATAAGGCGGACCTAAGCGTTTTCGACGGGCATGAACGAGGGACCTACGATGGTGAATTCACTGACGACTTTGGGGGGATAGGCATGCAGGATGACAACCATGTCAAGCGCAGCGCCCTAGGTGTGGGCATCAAAGGAAAGCTGAGCTCTCAGATGATGGAGACGTGCGTTATCGCCGTTAGGAGAGTTATCGACCACTTCGATCAAAACCGCCCGGATTGCTACGATGCAGGGATGAAAGTAGCGGCGAGATTCGCGCGGAATGCGCAAGCTCTTGTGCGGGGCCCTCTCTTCTCTCGCAACCCAGACAACATATCCGGAATACCGAACCCGCCCGATTCGTCTGTCAGAAGCAAGAAAGAGCGTAGGCATCGAGACTGCACGGAGCTACGCTCGTCGAAGAAGATACCCAAAGGGACGTAAGTGGCCACCTAAGGGCGAGAAGACCGAGTGAGATGAGCTCAGGATTCGACACGATTCGACATAGGGAGGAGGTACTGAACTCTTTCTGCGATAAAAATACAACATGTGCACGGCAGCGCGCGCGAGGGGGGGTTGGATTCGGGGAGAGGGGGGGGGGGAAGCCTGGTCTGTGACCCCTGATCTCAGTTACGACTAAGAGGGGGCGAGAAAACATATGCATGATGGAAAAAAACAGAAGAAAATAGTTGATGTTGGCCGCAGCCTACGTCATGGAGGGTCATGGTGTCCCCCATGGGCTAGTAGGTAAACTGCGTAACGATCAAGGTCGATTTTGCAGGTTCGAGCCCTACCAAGCGCATGCTCGCCTTTACTCGTAGGGACGTTTTCTTGTGCAGAGAGTTGACTTGCGGAAAGCACGAGAGCGTGAGTCTGCCACATTCGATGGAAGTCGACGACCAGTCGGAAGTACGTGATCTAAATGAAAGCTCGTACCGGGGGGAGGGTACGCACGGCTTGTCCTGAAGCTGGAAAGTGAAAGTAAGGTAAACAAAACAAATGATCCCGGCTAAATGTGAGGTGAATGGAGCGCGAAACATAGAAAATGCCGGTAGACAGACTTGGTGTTTCATGGATGTGCCCTACTACGCAACAGCGTTTTCTTGGAGATGTTTTTCCTTCGAATGCGTGACCACTCGCTCGTGCTATGTACTACGTCGTCAGGGGGCATTGCGTTGCCAATAAAAATACGACAGGCAGCTGTGAGATCGAAGATTTGAAGCGAAGTTTATCCTCGCAAGCTGCGTGAGGTACTTCCATCGTGCGTACTTCGGGTTTTGAGGGGCACAAAATCTAACAGCTGTGGAACTTAGAGGATGTACGGATACAGGGTATACTGCCTGAGGGTGTTGAACAGTAGGCCGGCAGAGGACCAGTCCGGGCCTTATGCTCGCGCTGTTCATGTGATGCACGTGCGGTGGGTGGTCGTTTGTGCATCCTGGCGTCTGTGCTGTTCTTGCTATGCTATATTACCATCATAACAGCAGTTTGTATTACAATAATATTATGAGTGTCAATCGCAAAAACGTCGCAAAGAAACAGGAAACAAACGATTTTTTTTGTTACTTGTGTCTATCACCCGAATCATGAAGCCAAGGCGGGTAGGAGGCTTACTTGATAGCTCGTCTGCGCAAATTTTCGCGAAAATTGGTGACGACAAACCAAGCAATAATAATAGAAGTATTGATAGTATTAAAAGTGACAACATCGTATAACAATACCAGTACGACCCGGGTAAAGTGTCACTCGCCTCCATCTGTACATCTTTATGGTGGCTGTCTATAGCATGACCTGCCGGGGGGGAGAATCCGGACGTATGTAGCTCCCACAGTTCTTCTTAGGGGCGTACATATTACTTAGATTTGTATTCATGAGCGGGGGTGAGCAATGTCGTGCTACATGCCGTACTCAAGGTATAGTTCAGGTTGCACAAACCATTAATGTGTGTCCGCTGGGGGTGAAAGGAGAGACTATGGGCTCCTACGGATACTATACAGCAGTACTGTAGAACCACACATAAACAATGTCCTACGAGGAAGGAAGGATTCTACGAGTACGAGTGAGAGTATCGACGAACGACGTCGACGTACTATTACGGAACAGTGGTAGTACAATATACCACATGACCCTATTATAGCCGCTGCGGCTGTATGTGATCTTATGTAGTGGTGTCGTGGCCTGCTGCACAGCAGTAGCGCACCAGATCAAAAAGCTTGGAAAGAAAGTCGACATTGAATGTATGCACATATCAGGTAGGTATAATACAGTACGGTCTTTCTTTGGGGTACTTCCAGTTTTTAAAGTACCTCACTGGGGGGCTTTTCATCTGCGTACCTCAAGGGGGTACTTATAATAGATCCCGGTCTTCCAACTAAGATACGCCTTCCAAGTACAAAACGTAGTTTTACGTCCGAATGCGGAGTTTGTGGAGACGTGATTGGCATTCGAAGTACTGATTAGCAATGGGAAACGGGATATCAGTGTACGAACATTCTACCGACAAAAACACCTGCTTGTATTGCACCTGTCTCGTTGTTGTGGCATACGAGAACAAGGACACTTACGAGAGGGTCGGGGCAGAAGTTCGGGGAGGAGGTAGAACCGACACCTCGGTGGGCACTCGGCTGGGGACGAAGGTTAGCGTAAGAGCAGCGCTGTTCTGTACGGGACAGCGCGCCAACTTAAATTTGATCGACTTTCACTTTCTCGGACTTCTCGTCGTTTACCGCTTGTTCTCTCTCTGTTAGTTCTCTCTTCACTGCCGTGGAAACTTGGTGCGCCATGAGTGCCACCGCAGGAGGCCCCGGTCGACCCCAGCCAGGCGGCCGCCACCGCTGCGGCCAGTAAGGCCAACGCTCGGGCCGCGGCCGAGCTATGACGGTCCCTGGTAAGGGTCAAGCTCTTCCTGGCTCGCGGAAGCTTCAGCGTCGCGGTGGAGCTGTCGCTGGAGCTTTTGCAGTTAGCTGAAGAAGGTCGCAGGTATCTCCCTAGCCGTTTGCACATTAGCTGCAACGTGTCTCGGGTTTCGTGGTCGAAGAATGTTTCCCCTCGGTCCTAGCAGGGGAGCCTCCGCACCACATGCCTGCTGGAAGGCACTTTGGGACGTTCATCGCTGCCTTCATGGCCCTCCTCGAGTACGACACGGGGGGTGCCCCCGCGATCTGCAAGGCCCGCGTCGCGGTATTAGTTTCGTTGCACGCTGGTGTTCAGCCACCAGCAGTTTCACTACATGTCCCTTGCCCCCTACCCCCGCCTTGTCCGGGAGGAGCTCCTCGCCGCCATCAACACGGGGCTGGACGAGTGCGTGCACGACCTCGCCGGGCAAGCGGGTATACTGAGGCAGACACACCCCAGCGGCCCCCTCCCTCCGGCTCCGGGGAGCCCGTGGCAACCCTACGGTTCGCGCGGTTGCAAGCGCTGCTCGAGGAGGACTGTACAAACAATCTCGCTTCCCGCACCCTCATGTGGGGACCATCACGGGCGAAGGCAGGGGGGTCCCGAGGCAATAAGTGCAAGCCCGCAGCAAGGGAAGGCGGCTCAAAGGCGACCCACAGGCAGGGGGTGCCAAAACCGGGGACGGGAGCCGCGCCTTCAAGGTGCGCCTGTTGGCGTGATACACGCCACCTGGCGTGTGCGAATACGCGTGGCGCGGCATGTCCTGCAACCGAGTCTCCTACTCGTTCGCCCACGACCAGGTTTCCCCTACTGCCCACACGGCGCTTCAGGGGCCTACGCCCTTCTCTTCCCCCCCACCCCCGCGGTAATACGACTACGGCCATGCATGAGATCGAGCTTATATCTCCTATCGAGTACACCCCAACCCCCGCCCCCGCAGCAGCAGCAGGCGGCCGCCGCCGCAGGGAGCAGCGGGGCCTCCAGCGGAGGGGCGGGACAGACTCCGCCCACTGCGTGTTCCAGCCGGAGCTACGCCTGTAGGGGCAAGGGGCGGGGCGCCCCCGTGTTCCGGCGCGGGCAGGGGCGGTGGCGCTGCGAGCAATTGACAATGCGGGCCCTGCCACCTGGCAGGGACAACCACGGGAAGGGGGGGGGGCGGCGGCGGGGCGAGCACCGTCTCCGCCGATGCCGCGAGGTCCGTGGGACTTCACAGGGCACTCCCACCCGAATCTGTTGCGCCGGTCCTGTTCTACGGTTAGTCAGTCAACACCGAACGTAAAGGCAGAGAAACAGACAGCCAGACAGACAGTCAGACAGACATTCAGGCAGACAGGCAGACGGACAGACGGACGAACAGACAGGCAGACAGGCGGACAGGCAGGCAGAGGGTCTGGTAGACACACAGGACGAACGGCAGGCAGGCAGACATAGCAGACACAGCAGACATACATACATACATACAGAGAGACAAACAGACAGACGGAGAGACATACAGACAGACAGACAGACAGACAGACAGACAGGCAGACAGACATACAGACATACAGACATACAGACATACAGACATACATACATACATACATACATGCATACAGGCAGACACACAGACGGGTAAACACACAAACAGACTGACACACAGACAGACAGACATACAGACAGACAGACGGACAGACAGACGGACAGACAGACAGACAGACAGACAGACAGACCGACAGACAGACATACATGCAGACAGACAGACAGATAGACAGACTAACAGGCATACAGACAGACAGACAGACAGATAGGCAGACGGACAGATGGACAGACAGGCAGACAGACAGACGGACGGACGGACGGGCAGATAGGCAGACTGACAAACTGACAGGCATTTAGGCAGGCAAGCAGACGGACAGACAGGCAGGCAGACAGGCAGACAGACAGACAGGCAGCCAGACAGTCTGGCAGATACACAGACAGGAGAACGGACAGACAGACAAACAAACAGGCAGACAGACAGGCAGACAGACAGACAAACAGACAGGCAGACAGGTGGGCAGGAAGTCTGGCAGGTACACAGACAAACAGACAGACAGACAGGCAGACAGACAAACAGACAGGCAGACAGGTGGGCAGGAAGTCTGGCAGGTACACAGACGAACAGACAGACAGACAGGCAGGCAGCCAGACAGACAGACAGACAGGCGGATAGGCAGACAGGCAGACAGGCAGACAGGCAGATTGACAGGCAGACAGGTAGACAGGCAGACAGATCGACAGACAGACGGACGGACGGACGGACGGGCGGACAGGCAGATAGAAAGAGAGACTGATAGACGAACAGATCGTCACGGAGACCGACAGTGTTATCGAAGAGAGAGACAAGGGGAAGAGCTCGCCCCACCGCCTTCGGGGCAGCTCGACCTTTTAGGCTGAACAGCGGGCCAGATACCTACTTTTAGGAAAACTCGAGACAGGGCTGGGGTCGCAAAAGTTCAGATCAGCAGGCGGGGTACGAGTAGAGGGCCAGTTAACCCCTTGCGGTCGTATGTACAGCGGCAGTACCGCTTACGCTGAACGCTCGTACCGTTCGCACCTAGTAGCAAGAGTAGAGGGTCAGTTAGCCCCTTCCCTCTTCCACGCGACTCGTCGGTAGCGTTTCCCACGAAAGGCTCGCCCAGCAGCAGGAGCAGAGGGTCAGTTACCCCACTTTTCACGCGCGCGTCGTTGGTAGCGAGCGCGCAGAGGGCTCATTTTTTCGGCCCGTCCACCCCCCCCCCCCCCTTTTCGGCGAAAACATACAAACAGAGAAATCCACGGCAAGCAGTCGTTGGGGGCATGCCGCCAGTTCGCATGGGAGCCCAGCATCCCCATGGCGCGCGTTTGAATACTCGTTAAATGCAGGACCGAATGCCCGGCCGGCGAAGCAGTACCGAGTCGGCACCTCGAGGCAGCCATTAGGAAAGAACACGGCCTCGGGTCGATGCGTGGATGGATAGGGGGTCAGCACGCGCGCGGCTTCCTGTTGAAAAGTGGCGCAGTCGACCTCAGAACGAAGATATAGTACAGAAGTGGGACACAGCTAGGGCTAGCCTGGGCAGAAACAACCCTAACACACAGAACAGAGAATACCTGCTCTACCAGTTAACCGTTCTTTGAACGGCCCTGATGAGACAGCATGGAGGAGTCCTGGCGGACGTGGCCCGATTGTTGCGGGGTTCCCTGGTGGCACCCCCGATAGACCCCGCATTGGTACGGAGATATTTCGGCGATCTAAAAAGATACGACGCCATCGACATAGTTATCACGATAGTCACCAGAGGGGTATAGGTGAACACATCAGCTTGTGCGACGACGCCTTCCTTGAGTCCCTCTCGGAGATCGTGCGTCAGAGACGAAAATACCTCGAAAAGCGCATACTGATGAGCAAGGCAAACATACATGTCGGACGCGTTTTGGAACGTCAGGGTAGACCCAGACCATGCCCACAATTTCCGTTACACAGTCGGGGACCTGGTCGTATTCGACTTTTGCCTGACATTCGGGTTGTCGGGGTCCCCAGGCTTCTAGGGGGTCATGGCCGGAGCGGTCGAACAATCACA
Organism: Postelsia palmaeformis; assembly: GCA_037834295.1. Classification (NCBI taxonomy): domain Eukaryota; class Phaeophyceae; order Laminariales; family Laminariaceae; genus Postelsia; species Postelsia palmaeformis. The sequence goes on from JBBMHQ010001118.1 coordinate 18,971, forward strand.
CTGCCACACATCGGTACAATCAGCCCAAGTACTTAGCGAAGGAGAATATATGATGGCACACGTTCAGGTTGTCGACCGTTGGAAAGAAGGATTACCACCCCGGTACCTGCCGATGCTAACATCCGAGCACACAACGGGGGGGGGAAGCTAGACGTTTTCTCCGCGGCCGTGCACGTCGATGATTACCTGTCGGTTAGGGTGTAGCACGCCTACAACGACAGGACGGCCCTATCCGCGTCGGCCTCCCCAGCGTCTGATCACGTGCGACTATTTGGACCCGGGAAATAGGGCGCGACCCCGATCCTAGCGCCCAAAAAGAGCGCAGACTGGGGCATTAAAATAGACGCGCTCGGTTTCATGGTCAACTCGCACACCTTAAATATCCCGTTTTCGCGCGAAAAACCGAAGCCTTTTAAGAAGCTGCTGTTCGAGCGCTGGCCCGCGAGCAGACGCCATCATAAGCGAAGGAAATGCTCAGCATCGCGGGCGAGCTGTGGAACCTTACGTCCGTAGTTAGAGCCGGCAGATATTCCGTGTGAAGGCTCCTGCGCCTCACCGGCCTGCACAAAGCGGCCGGCAGGAAACATCAGAACCATACTGTACGCCTAGGCCACGAGTTTCACGCAGACCTCAAATTGTCGAAGTGGGCCATAGGGCATGAACTACTGACCGAAGGAGAGGCCCTCAGCGCCCCCTGCTTCGCGATAATGAAGCGCCCGGTCAAGAGGCACTACTCATCGGACACCGGCTTCGAAGAGGGGGGCGGTTACTCTGTAGGAAGAAAGGTGTATTGGCGATACGACCTTCCAGCAGGATTGACGACCGAGTTGAAGCGTAAGGCCGACCGATGCGACACCTGCACCACTACGATCAATATCCTCGAGCTGCTTGGGATGGTCGTAACGGCGTGAGTGATTCTGGAGCTAGTAGGGGACACGCCCATATCTGACGGTGACCCAGTCTCGATGCGGGGCGATAACATGGCGGCAGTGTCGTGGGTCAATTGGTGCGGGGGGTACACAAGAAAACGAGCCTGTGTAGTTATGAAAATGCTCGGCCGACTTGAGATCAAAGGTCGGTGGAGCCACCTCACCAGACACCTTCCCGGTGTAGAGAATACCCTCGCGGACGGAATCTCGCGGTGGCCACGCCCCAAGTTGGGTAGGAAGATTAGGGAGCTGAACAACTCGAACGAATGGTCAGAACAGGCTATCGGATACCAAGGGGTAAAAATCTTCGACGTCGTGCTCGGAACGGAATGCATAGCTCACCGTCACGGCGATATATTATGGAACCTCATGGAAAACGGATCGGACGACGCGTGAGCCGCTCGTGCGGCCGCGCGTCATCGGGAAAACCTGGCTTTCCCAAACTGCCTGACCGTACTGTACCGTGATGCCCACCCAGGATCAGGAAAAATGGAAGAGGTAGCGCGTTTGGTGGATACCCTGGCCTTGGCGTCTGTCGGGAAAAGCACTCAGAGGATCTATGTGAGCAAGTGGAACGTCTTGGTGGAGGAAAGACAGGCACATGAAAAAGGGCCGTAGCTGCACACTTTGGCTGACCCGGACCAGGCCCTAGGAGAGGTGTTGGAGTTCATGGCGTTGCGGGGTTTCGTGCATAATAACCAGCAGTCCACCGTGAGGGGGTGCCGTGATCAAGTACTTCCAGAAGATGGTCGCCGGCTGGGAGTTGCCAACGTTCCATCGTATGATAACAGCCGTAAGGAAAGGGATTAATGGCACGCACGGGAAGGGCACGTCCGGCTGCCATTGACCTCTGTTTTGTCCCAAGAGAAGCGGGGAGTTCGCACCATGGTAGACGGGAGACGTGTCGTGTGGCTGGGCCTCGCGTTGTCGTGTTTTCTGTTGTGTAGAGCGTCAGAGCTTTGAGCGTACGCAAACGGAAAAATGCACCCCGAGTTTCTGTATGACGCGAAACTGCCTAACCTCTTCCCGGGAGAAGTGCAGGTAGCGCTCCAGAACCGATCGAGCGCGGGTGCAGTGCAGATCCGTTTTACGGCGTCGAAAAGCGAACAGAAAAAAGCGGGGGGTACAATCACTCGGACGACGGTGGCGGACGGGGCGGAAGGCGGTGGGGCGTCGGCGGGAGCGTTCGAAGCGCTGCTGGAACTTTCAAGTGTACACCCGTAGCTCCCAGGAGAGGCCCCCTTAACCACGAGGCTCACACAGGTATGGAGAGTGGTCACACGAACGCAAGTGGTAGAGACGTTGAGGCTGACGGTTGGAAGTAGCGGAAGAGATCCACCGCAGTACGCGTTGCACTCGGGCAGAATCGGGGGGGCGATTCAGTTGGCGGCGCGAGGGATCTCGGAGTCCTAGATCCAACGCGCGGGTCGATGGAAGCCGCGAGCGTTCACAACGTATGTGTGGGCAGGAGGAGAAGGTGTAGAGTCCGTATCGGCCGCCCTCGCGAAGACAGAGTAAAACGTACAAGGCTGGCCTTATGGTGTTTCGAAAGATTTTCTTTTCTTCGTGTGACGTACTATAAGAAGTTGGGGCGGCTTGCCCCAACACTCGCAATTCGTACCCGCAGCGCTTCTGCCGGCATTTCGAAAACACCTGATAGTCCAGAAATCTTGAGCTGTAGAAAAATGTAGTTCTACGTGGGAATGCGCAGTTTGTGGAGGCGTGATTGGCATTCGAATTGTTGGTTGGCGAAGAGTAACGGGATATCAGTGTGCAAACATTCTACCGACAAACGCATCTGCTCGTGTTGCACCCGTCTCATCTTTGTGGCATACGAAAACTAGGGCACTCACGAGAGGGTCGGAGCAGAAGGTCGGGGAGAAGGTAGAGCCGGCACCTCGGTGGACACTCGGCTGGGGACAAAGGTTAGCGTAACAGCAGCGCTGTGCTATACGGGACAGCGCGTCAACTTCAATTCGGTCGGCTTTTCCACCCGCCCGTCCTGTCGCTCGAGAGAGGGGGGGGAATCAGGTTACAACAAGTCGTGACGATTGTTGCGTGTGATAATTACTTCGCCCCGCAAGGGAAGGAGCGGGGCATTAGTTTTCGGGCTAGCCCTGTACTTGATCAAGTCTTCGTGAGGGGGTTTGCTTTGTTTTGGAGGCTTTTCTTTTCTTTGTGTGATATGTTATAACGGAGCTGGGGCGGCTTGCCCCAGTAATCACAATTCGTGCCCGCAGCGGTCCTGCTGGCTTTACGGAAACAACTAATAATCCAGAATTCTTGAGCTGTAGCAAATACGATCCCAGTTCCTGAACCCAGGAAATTACCGGGCTTTCAACCTCATACAATGCAGTATCATAACATCTGCCTCCCGTCACAAGAAAACTCCAACCCTCGTGAAATCTGGTCCCAGACCGTTCCCGACGTCGACGTGTATGCCGCCCGAATCGATAGCTGACACACATACAAGCAGTCTGAGTCATATTTTGTATTCAACGGAACCCTCCGCCTTGAGCTACAAAACTCAGCCTCGCCCGGGACAATTGCTTGCAGATAATCGCTAGCAACAGAGTCGGTACGTGCAGCGAAATATTCCGCAAATTGTCTACAACGCGTCGATCGTAATAAACGTGGGATCGCCATAAAGAAGCATGGCTTGCTCAGCGGGATTGGCTAACGGCGTTAGTGAGGCCGTTGCCCGCCGCTCGCAAACGGCTGTGCAAGGTCGCTTCTAGTTGCAAAGGTTTTGACCCCATGGGGTTTGCGATATAGTCTGTGGCATTTCCCAGCGAACCGCTTCCCGTTTTGAAGTAAATCGGAGTAAGTACCAAGCAGGTGACTACACCATTAGCAGCAGCAAAACAGCTGCAGCAGGGTCGTCACGGCACTTCAGAAGTTGTTGGGGTTGTGCAGAGCCCCAGAGCAAAGTTGCTGCTCGATCGCGAGACTTGGAAGGATGAAATCCCCTGCGCAATACTGACGCACGGGCGCAAAGTTCCTTTCGGATGCACATCGCACCCAGAAGGTGTCGGAAGGAAACTACTTCTGCGGACAGGTGTCAGTATAATCCATTACCTGTAATCCCAACAAGTGCGGCAAAAACCCAACCCACCTATCTAGCCAAACCCCCTTACCCCTAGCAGTGCAGCAGTACAGCAGTACAGCAGTACAGCAGTAGTATATCAGTACAACAGGAGCATACCAGTCCGCCCACAAATCCACCGACGTTCCGATGCTTCTCGCTGTACTGCAGTATTAATAGTGGGTACTAACCGAGGAGAAAATGTTTGTATGCCCACGTCCGGTTCTGATGGTTTCCGCTCGACTGCTCGTCTCCTGCCTTGTTATCTTCAACATTGCGTGTCTTGCAGGAATCGTCGTAAACAGGTATACTGGTGTTCTATCGTCAAGGCAGCTCCTGTTTTGGCATGTGACCACCCCCCGGGTGTACTTGACGGGAGTACTCTCATTGTCATGAGCACTGTTAGGCTCGGGATCTGACCATCACGGGCGTCCAAGTGCTTCAACGTGGGCACTTACCTCTCTCGATATGCTTTAGGCTCGCAAACTGAATATAAGTAGTACAGCAGAATTGGTCCTCGACCCACTTCTGTATCCGATCCTCGTAATCTAGGCATTTGCGCGAGATCCATGCATGGGGTGTTGTGCAGCAGCTTAAGCCATACGCTACGTCCGGGACGAAAACCGACATGCCCCCCCGAAAACTCAGAGCCTTCAGGGTGACAGAGCAACACAGCAAGCGCGCGAAAGGCTGTTGACGAGTCTGGTGCATCATCACAATAATTCTAGAAGTACGAAACAGAAAAGTATGCAAGACGTTGAAGGCCCTTTCCGAGCCACGACGAGTATCCCATATCCCCGCCCAGTACGACCACGAGTAGTACCTATAACCTGCACGCAAACGCTCAGTATGAGCCAAAGTCTGCCTGCTGGGGTGCCGTCTGTGCCGATACCGACTGGTCTCTCTCGTCACTTCTACCAACTCCAACTAACCACTACGCCTAGGCAACGTCACAACAACAATGTGACAAATTGAGAACAGCGCTTGAGTGTACTCCATCGAGGGCAATAATAAGTAACAATAATAATATAATTAATCTCAAGTACACTACGTGGCGATGGTAATGTTTGCAGTCTTGTTCGAGATATGACGATGATGGTGCTAGTAATCCGGTACCTGAAATTAAACAAAAACATGGGAATGGTGGCATAAATATCTTGACGAACCCACGGTGCCCACTTCAACAAGCTGGTGCAGCACTATTCTGGTGTGGTTATAGATCACACTCCACAGCAGCAGCAGTGGGTTGCCCCACAACATCCAAGGAACACAGTAGGGGGGTCACTCATGTCGAATACATGGATATAGCGATGACGATGCTACGAGTAGCCTCCTGTACCCACCAAGTAGGTACAGTAGTTCCTACGCCAGTAGTTTACTGGCGTAATTTTGTTTTCGCAATTACAACTGGTAAATACGGTAGATGACGGGGTACTTACATTCAATCTGTTTTTTTTGTCGCGTTGGTTGGGCGTTTCGAACACAGTAGTAGATGTTTGATAAACTGCATGGCATGTTGTACGATTGAGATAGGGCCAACAACAGGTACACCGTGTTCGTTTGGATCGTTCCAGCAGCGACGTTCACAAGTTTTCGAGGATTACACATATCTTCGCAGTCGTTTCTACCACTGTATATTTTTTCCTCGTGTGCTGATGAGGAAAGTTCAAGCACTCCGAGCCCCGCTCCGCTCTCCCTCTTCCCGTCTGTCCTATAATACAGCGACCATGGGTAATCTGATCAAATTGCGTGGTGGTCAGGGCATCCAGGCTTGGACTTTACGAACAAACTACACAAGCTGTACTTGAACGTGTGGGATCTGGTACCAAAAGCCAAAAATACCTTTGAAGAGGTCGGCTCAAAAAAAACATGGATCTTCGGATGGAGTCAACAGCTGAGACATGAGGTCAAGTTGGCCTTGGAGCACAGTCAGGCGTCTATGATGAACGCCATGAGGGATATGATGACCGACGTCACGAGGAACAACCGTCGATCGGAGTCCGGCAGCGCTGAAGGCAGCGCTGCTGCTGGGTAGATCCCGCGTGGGACACCCCCCACTGTTGTGAGAAAAAGACCCTTGATGTTGCGGTATCATAGGCATGGTGCGGGACCTAGAGAAACAAATGCTCGAAGGCGCCTCGCGGAAAATGGGAGCAACGGGACAGGGAGAAACTGTGTCACCTGTCGAGTTTGGCCGACCGAAGGGAAAGCCACACCACTGGAGAATAGGGTGCATACCCTGACGGTTAGTCGAGTGGTAGGTTCCATCTGTGTCTCTCGCGCCATTTGGCGTTCACAAACACTGCTGTACCATTGCATAGTGGGCTCAGGCCTAAGCTCAACCCCTAGGGCAAGAGACGCTCTGTATTACGCAGAGGAGTTTATTTCATGTCTACCTTTGTGTCAGACCCACCGCAGTACACTCCCATAGGGGGATAGACACACAAAAGTCGGTACTTTTCACTAGGAGGTTCACCCCCGGAAGTTTGCACATACATACACGGGCGTGGATTTTACTGTTGATGGCTCTCAAAAGCAAAAGTGATGAGAGTATACCGCCCACATGTACCTCGTCGAAGCAAGCGTAGGGCACCCTTCTTGCGAGGTACGGCCGTCAAGTGACGGGGGCAAAGTCCGATCTCTCTTGACGCCTTATTAGCGACGGGGAGCAGCCCGCTCGAGGGGATATGGGTAGGGTCGAGGATTTCGCCGCGGAGATGCGCTCAGAAAGATTGGCACTAGACGACCACATGCTGTGTACCATGTGTATTGACGTACTGGCTGCAGAATACGAGGTGGAGGCACGGAATCTGGCATCTCGTGACAGCATCGGCCGCGATGACATCATCTAGGCTGTTCGACAACGGCATCACTGTCTTTATGGAAACAGTAAGAATGGGTCCAACGCTGGCCACGCCGGCGGCGGTGGCGGTGGCGATCGTCGCGGGAAAGGTGAAGGCATTAGCAGAGAAAACGGCGGTCGTCGGGGACAGCACGGGCGAGGAGGTAGAGGTACCAACGAGGACGGTGGTGGCTCGGCCGCGGCTACTGGTGGCGACTGCAGCAGCGCCAGCCACCCCCGGAAGTACTTCGGCGGGCAGGTGTCATAGGTGTGGCTTAAAACGGCCATTGAAAGAGCTACTGCAAAGCGGAGCTATGCAGTCAATGCCAAAGACGAGGGCATTCTGACGATGCTTGCCCCACGTTCGTGAATGGATTCAGTTGATTCACGGACGGGGTGTGCCGTTTAGAACCACAGTCCCGTTTGTGGGACAAGCTACTTGGAGTTTGGGTGGACTGTCCTCCAAACGGGGCTGCAGTTCTTTCTAGAAACGATGAAAACAACCTCTGACACCCCACTACGACCCACTACTGTACGTGCCCTTTTTCGAGGCCGGGAGGAGTCGTGAAACTAAGTAAAAACTCTTCTGAACGCTGCTGATGTCTGCCTATCATCGAACGAAGAAGCATCATGGCGGTGGCGAGCGAGGTTGAGGTGAGGGACGAAGACCAAGGAGAAGGTACGTTCCAGGTCTTAGCTTTCATCGCCGAAGAGACTGTCGAGTGCAGTGAAGGTTCGGGGGAAGGGAGGTCGGTTTAGCAGATAGAATAAGAGGCCCGGATGAGCGATAGTGGTGCGTTTACTCGCGTAACGGCCTCAGCAGACTGTATACTCAACTATCGCGAGTGCAACCCTAAGCCAGTCGCTGACGAATCCCCCCGATCAATTGAAGGTTAAGGTGATATACACGTTGTCTTTCGGTCTGAAAACGGTATCGTGCAAGTGCCGACAGGGAGCCTTGCGCACATGCCGGATCTCCGCCACCACCCTTTTTCCCAGCCCACTCTCGTCAAAAACGGCCGCAGTTTCGAAGAGCGCCCCACGGAGGCTATAATCAGCTTCACGTCAGCGCGTTCGATGGAGTTTCCGTAGAGTGGGGCCCTATACAGTCTCTACGGCTACCGGGTCCACCTTTGTAGTAGGGGCAAGGCATGTGCTGTACTCACTCGGGTGCAACTTCCCAACAAGTCTGCGCTTAACACCAACGAGTTGCACTCCGCGGCTGAACACTCCTACGAGGTACCACTCGGTACTCCGCAAGACCGCGTGGCAGCAAGGAATGGTCCTCGATGGAGAGTGGCCGGAATCCCGAGGGTGATGCATGGCAAAGGGTCTCTGCAAAGGTGTCCAGCAGTCCACACATATGAGCAGATAAAAAGCTGGGGCCTTGTTTGTTTGGGTTTGAGTGGACCTAAAGTGGTAATATCTGGTGGGAGGAAGCAACATACTCTCATCGTGCGGGACGACCTTTGACGGTATAAGCGGGTGTATTTTTTGCGCCACAAGTCGACCGCCGCATGATTCTTCGAGAAGTTTTTCGCGACTTCTCTCTGCAGATGGTGTCCCTTATAAAGTGGCAATCGTCCGATCTGACGGGGGGGGTGAATTAAACCGAGGGGAGTTTGGAGACCTGTGTAGATCACGAGGGATCAAGCAGGAACACATGACGGCCCACAGTTCTCAATTCACTGATGTAGCAGAGCGCGCAGGTTTGGTCAAGACGGCCACAATGACGAGCCGAGTCCAGGCTCAAGAGCTATTTCCCGGCGCGGACCTACCGGCCATGGCGTCGATTCGGGTGAAAGCATCTCACTGGGCGTGTGACGCCTTGAACCGCACGATAAAGACAGCTTAACACAGAGCAAGTCGCCGCATGATATGTGATATGGTGGTATCCCCCCGGTAGTATAATCCTTCCTTAAGCATGGCAACTGCAAGGTGAAGATGAAATACACGTGACAGGCGGAAGCGCAGCAGTATTTTGTACGTTTGGTCCTGCACCCAACTACCTCAGAAACTCAGTACGAGTGCTGACGAGGCAACGGACCGTGCTACTCAAGCGAGCTGTCACCTGGCAACGCAAATCGTCTGCACCACCTGGACCTTCCGAGTCGAATAGCTTCCTGTCTACAGAAGAGGGGGGGTCCGAGGTATACGACGTGAGAACATCGAATCGAGGTGGTGCGGGGATGGTGGGTGAACTGGACGATAGTCTAGTCTACTTGAACGACCATGACGTGACGTGGGATTTGATTCGAACGCGTTTCCGCAGGGGCGCGGAGGACGGGCACCCGCCGCCGGCGAGGTCGGCGACTGGACAGCCGAGACCACGGAATCTTCTCGAGGGGGTGCGACTGACGCCTCTTCGGCCCCGTTAAGTAGGATCGATAAACTCGAGACGATGGGTTCGTCTCAAGGGGGTGCCGTGGACGCCTCCTCGGTCCCGGCAGAAAGGACCGAAAGCAACCAAAGTGCGTTATCGGCCACCGATACCGGCCAAGGGAACGGTGAGGACCCCCCCGCGGTCATGTCGGGGAGATAAGTACACGAGGTCAGCATCTGGTAACGGCTTGCCCTGACAGTACGAGGCCGGACTCGGGGTAATAGACGATACCTGGAGGGGGAACCTGCTGTGCATCAGCTAGACTTGAACGATGATATTGCAGAAGCGCTGCTTGAGGTAGCGTACGAGTGGTGGACGAAGCCTAAAAATACCCTGAAGCGGACATCCTGGACGACAGAGGACGCAGTGATATTTTATGACTGGAGGGTCTGTTGTGGAGAATACAGGGGAGTTGAGCGTGTGCATGCCGAGTGATTTCCCGGGAGAGGAAGAGCCGCCCCAGTAGTTCGTAACAAATTTAGAGCGGTCAATCAAGAAAGCAGCGTGACACGAGGCCATGAAAAATGAGTCGGACGGTCACAAAACGAGGGGTGCATACAAAGCCGCGATACCGCCACAAGGGCGGAAACCAATAGGTGCGAAGTGGGTCTTCACCGACGGGACAGGAAAGGATGGCCTGGCAGTAAAGACAAAGACCAGACTTGTGGCCAAGAGTTTTGGCCAGGAGCAGAATATATAATGCTTTCAAGCTTTTGCATCAACTCCGTTGTCAGCATGAGTTAACATTTTGGCGGCTGTTACCAACAAACATGCTTTGAAGATTTTCCATCTAAACGTCGAAAAACAATGTTTCGCGCGAAACAGGACGCCGAGATATATGTGAGACTATGGGGTGGGTATGTTGACATGCCAGGAAAAGTTTTCAGCCTCGACAAATCACAATATGGTCTAAAGCAGAGCGGATGGAACTGGGCCTGACTAGTGGTAGAGACCGTGGCAAAGTACGGTAAGGAGCAGTGTAGGTATGACCCGTGCGTGTTTGGCATGGCTGTGGACTGCAAGGTAAGACTATTCAAATTAGATGACATAGTGATCGCATCATCGAACGATAATTGCATAGACGTCCATGCCGCGCTATTGACGAGCGAACTTTCCTTCAAACTTTGGCGAACTGAAGTGATCTACTGGTTTTGCTTCCAAACGTCACTGGGGACTTGGGGATACTAGAGGTTACATCGAAGGCGTTTACTGAGAGCATGCTGATTGTCAGAGCTTATCCTCAAACATCCCCACTACGCCTGATGTGGAACTAGGGCAAAGGTATCAGGGCGAACGTGGAGGAGACTAGTGGTATAGGAAGGCTGTGAGCACTGTCGGCCATGACAAGGCCGGAAATCTCGAACGCTGTGCGTGCTGTGGCGCGCCACTCCCACAACCTTACAAAGATACACTGGAAGGCAGTGTTGAAGATTATGGCTCACCTCCACGGGACCATGTTCGTAGAATTGACTTTTGTGCGGCGCTCGATAATGGAGTTTACTGCGTTTAGCGATGCTGATCACGCTGATAATTCGAACGAAAGGCGCTAAGTATCAGGGAGTGTCAATACCCTGGAGGGTGCGACTGTCAGTTGAGCAAGCAGCACGCAGGTGCGTGTAATGTTGTTCACAGCAGAGGCAGAGTATGTCGTCCTGGGTGACGTGGTGAAGAAATTTTTGTTAACGAGCGTAGTGTTATCGCTTGTTCAGCCTCAGCTAAGCGGATCCTGAGCCCGGGTTTTCGAGGATATCCAGGAGGTCATAGCGTTGGCTGACTACACTCTTAGTTCTGCTCGGAGTAAACATGTCGACGCGCACTCTAGTTTTGTTAGAGAGCTACTTCGTCCCAAGAAGTCCGACATTCCTTTCGTAGCGTCGGAAGATCATAGACGTAACCAATGAATAATTCTCAAAAATAAGGGCCCGTAGTGACGACGAAAGTGATCATCCGAAATTTGAAAATATGATGTACCTGGTATGTTGTTTCACGATAACTTTCATCGGACTGATTGAGAAGTGAATCAACAAGCATGTAACTTTGAGCGAGATAGGAACGCTCCCGATTCAACAAGAAGCATCATAAGATTTTGCTCTATCTCAGATACATTTATTGTTTGAATTATGAAGGTTTTTGTCCACTTGTCTGATGAACGTGGCATGTTTCCTGAATCCAACGCGGGGTGGGGCACGCAACTAGGTGTGCGGTGTCGTCAGCTCCTTCCGAGGCTGGAAGCCACCGCTGCGAGAGGTTGGGCCACCGGCGGAACGGTTGCGCCGCGACCTCCGAAGGCCATTGACACAGCCTGGGACGTCTGGAATAACTAATGTACCGACGATGCTGTTTAATGTTTGAAACACTGAATGTATTCGCTGCCTGATCAGTCGCTGTTTCGCTCGCATCCCCGTTGATGAACCCAGACTAAGTCACGACTGGGAGGGAGAGAGAGCAAGAAGGGCGAGAATCCACCGCTGCGAGAGGTTGGGCCACCGGCGAAGCGGTTGCGCCGCAACCTCCTATGGCCATTAACACAGCCTGGGACGTCTGGAATATCTGATGCACCGACGATGCTGCTTAATGTTTGGAATGCTGAATGTATTGGCTGCCTGATCAGTTCGGTGTTTCGCTCGCATCCTCATTGATGAACCCAGGCTGAATCACGACTGGGAGAGAGGGAGCAAGAAGGACAAGAATTCCGATGGGATGGGAAGCAATATATAAAAAGTTGATAACTTTGATTCATTGAATAATTTGTGAACCGATGCTGTTTTACTATTGGAAGTCCCTATATCTTCAGCCGGGTGATAAGTTCGCGTTTTCTCGTACCCTCGTCAGGTGGACCCCGATCCGAGTTACGACGGGGGAAGAGGGGTTGCGACTTGGAAGGAGAGGGTGCAAGAAGAGCGAAAATATCAGTGAGATGGAAAATAATACACATATATATATATATATAAAGTATTTACCAGGTATTCATGGAATAATTCATGAACCGATGCTGTCCAACCGTTGGAAGACTGTACGTGCTCAGCTGTTGGCGATGACTTTCGCTGTTTCGCGCGTATCCCCGTCAGGTGAACCCAGATCTGCGTTGTGATTGGGCGAAAGGGGTTGAGATTGGGAGGGAGGCACGACTGGTAGGGAGAGGGAGCAAAAGGGGCGAATATGTAGTGGGATTGAGAACACACCTGAAATACGATGATCCAGGTAACTTATATCCAAATGGAACAGTCGATGGCCGATTCTGGTCAGCTGTTAGAAGGTTGTACGTACTTCTCTAGGAGATGAGCTTACTGTTTCGCCCATTACCCGCGTCAGGGTGTATCGCAACTGAATTTCTATACCGGTTTTCTGATGCGGGGTAGATGACCACGTTTTTCGTACTTCTCGTTCTGTTATTTTCTTGTGTGAACTGAAGCCTACTTGTTGGTGTTCAAACTTAAGCAAATCTGCGAAAGGCTATATCTATAGCGCTTTTCTCGTGTCAATTGAAGCAGATTAACGAAACTTTACGTACTCGCTGATTTCAGTCGGCTGATCGGCTTCGCAGCCCTTTCATTTTACCCTATGCCTCGGTAATATCTCACCTGCGCGCCATTGGCAGCGGTACCATCCCAGTTCCTTCACTCCTTTCGATATCAGTCTAGCCGTCGCTCAGTGCACGTTTGTACCAGTATACCCGATCTAAATTCGCGACCTGGGTGGTTACTGAGATCACATGGACATGCATTGAGATCACATGGACATACATTCGTTGCAGGTGCTTTTGCTGTCAAAGAATGAGCCGGTCGGCCCACCCAACCACCTGGTTGCTAAGATGAATATAATATTCTTTAGATAACCTCTTTCCATTCTATTACATATGCAGTGCTGTACTCAAAGGTGCATGGCAAGAAGTAATCATGATCTACACTCCTTTCCCCGTCTCAAAATGAAGAATAAACCAGTGAGTTGGGACTTGTGAACAAAATACGGAAAACAGTTGTTTGCAACGCTATGTCATTGTATTTCAGTTCATTTTAGCAGTTATCCCCTCTGTCTGGGCCTCGCAACAGCTAGCTGGTGCTACAAAATAGGGGGGCGCTTTATTCACTCAGATATGCTGCAAAGCCGATGAGAGCCACTCGGGTGTTCAAGTTTTCCCTTTTCGCGATATTCACCGGCGGGGGGCTGTCCGTTACCTCGCGTAAACATGCTTATTTATTTGTCTAATTTGGAGTGAGTTGCAGAGCTAATTGTCCGAGTGATGCAATCGTGGTAGTGAACAAAAAGGTACCCCCCTTGTACTAGCACCAGACCAAGTGGTTCGTAGGGGTGGGGTACCTGGGTCGTTTTTTCGTGGACCTGTGATGTATGAAAATACCTATACGTATATGCTTCTGGAAAATTGGCACACTAATGTGATTTGCAGGTACTGAAACAAGTGAATGTTGTTGTCAGTTGGGTGTATGTGTTTGTTTGTCGCTACATGGTGCCCTGGTGGGAGTATTTCACCAACCCACAAAATAAATGTTACTATCGAACTGGAGGGAAAAGACCTTCCGCATGCCGGTCAACGCTTCTTCCCGTTGAATAATCCCTGACGCCTTGATATGAAGCATTACACGCAGTTGCCCATACCTCTCAATATCCCGTCCTATGCGGGCTTCTACCGTAGCACCGCAATCGCGTTACACCACGCCTCCGACCGGTCGCATCGAGTCGGCATTTTTCAATCTCGCCAACAGAGGCATTCCAGTTCCGGCAGTGACTATTCTCTGGCAATTTCGTCCTCATCACCAGATTTCGAGCCGCCCCAAGCAGTCCAGCTCACAAACAACAAACGGAAGAACGGCTCGCGTCACACGGGACAGACAGGCACAGGTAGCGACAACCGATCAAATCGTAAGAGGTAATAAAAATATCTGGAATGTTCGTGGTAATACGATACATGTGATATAACGATACCACTCGTATATATGTGTGGGTGGAGCCTGTGACGTCAGGGTACAGCTCACTCTTGTGTGGTGGATGGGCCCGTGACATAACGGTACGGGCCTGTGTGTTGTGTTGGTGATCTTGGATTGTCATCCACCATCTCGCTTCTCTTGTGTTCTTGCCGTCCTACGTCATTGTTTGCAAGCCACGGTAGTACAACGACTCCGTTCGAGAGCAGTGATTCCAACAGGTCCGGTTCAGGTCGATTCCGTCCTGTTCGATTGGGTTTGGTTCGCTTATGTTTGGTCCTGTTCTGTTCTGTTCGGCTCGGTTCGGTTCGGTTCTGTTCTGTTCGGCTCGGTTCGGTTCGGTTCGGTTCAGTTCGGTTTGGTTCGGCTCGGTTCGGTTCGGTTCGGTTCGGTTCGGTTCGGTTCGGTTCGGTTCGGTTCGGTTCGGTTCGTTTCAGTTCGTTTCGGTTCGGTTCGGTTTGTT
>JBBMHQ010001119.1:0-18605 GCA_037834295.1 Postelsia palmaeformis
CAAGACGTCGCCCACCACCCCCCCCTCCCGCATGACCGAGCAGCATGGTCCAACAGCAAGACAGCACGGCCCAGCATGAAAATGCATGAACGAGCAAGAACGAGCAAGATGACGCAACACCGCCCTTAGGATGCCACAGCAGCATGGTTCAGTCGCAGGGGCGAGACAACATACCCCGCCCCGCATGACCCTCCGTACGCCCTCGCAGTCTGGCCCACCATGGCACCATGCGGCATAGTCAAGCAGCCCGACCCAGAAGCACGACAAGGCGACCCAGCAGTACGACGGAAAAAAAAGACCCCTAGCATGGCTTACAATAGCAGCACGAGCCAACAAGGTGATACACAACATGCCTCAACATACGAGTAACATGGCCCAGGAGCATGCCTCAGTAGCCTCGCTCGGCACCACGACAATCTATCACGCCCCCCTCGAGCATGGCCAACCAGCATGACACACATCATGCTCCAGCAGAAGGACACAACACGCCCCTCAGCACAATATAGCCCAGCAGCATGCCCCGTAGCATGGCAGCGAAGCAGTATGGTCCAGTGGTATTGCCAAGGAACACGACACACAGCAGTATGGATCCTTCCACCACGTCAAAAGCGGCCCAGAAGCATGGCAAACAACGCATGCCTCCCAGCATTACACAGCGGGGCTCCCAAGCACGACGCCGCACAGCATCATTGTCCTCCAGCATGAAACACGACACGGCGTGTGCAGACCGTTTACACAAGAGTAAATACCGCTGTTGTTGCTGCTTCTGCTGCTGCTGTTGCTGTTTCCGGTCATCGATCATCCATCACGGGTCATCTATCGTCCGTCATCACCCAAGTCAGCCACAATTCAAGCCGCCATCTGCGCCATCCGTCATCGGCCCTATACGAGCATCCGTCAGTGGTCACCGAGAATCTGTCGCCGATCACCCGCCATCAAGCACCCGTCACAGTCAACCGTCACGGTCACACGTCACCGGTCACTCGTCCCCGTTCAGCGGTCCAATCACTCCGGAAAGCACGGTAGACGTACGACAACGGCGGTGATGTCGTCGCGGTAGTCACCCTCCACCTCCCGCCATTTCGTAGCCGCTGCCTCGATCAAATCTTGTGTCGCCTGCGCACATACACCACACAAACCAAAAGCACATATATTAATAAGACAGATTGGCAGGGGTACGAACACTAGGCTGGGTATTGGCTGACTTAGTCAATGGCGATTACATTGTCTTCAAAATCAATCAGTATGCTGGATTTTAGCACCATGCTACCCCTTCTCTCTACTCGCTCCTCGCGAAACGCATGTAGTGGGTTTTTCTGCTGTTAAGTAGTATGGCGTGTTTTTCGGGCGTACACATGATATAAACTACTGGCGAATGTGCTGGCGAGGCCAATCGGTGGACTACCACTGCCAGTACGTACTGTGCCAGTGCCCAGCCCTAAGAGCACACTATCCCTTTTGCATCGAACAGGGCTGTGATTTGGCAGACTGTAAGTCGGCGACTAGCTATTAGTTGGCTAGGTACCCAAAGAGAGCTGAGCTCGCACAGGGAGGGGTGTGCGATCCTTTTTCAGCGCTCGTTGTCTTTCAACAATGGTAACAAGAGTGTTTAAATATCCAACACAAGATTATTCGGAAGGCTCTCTCTCTCGATCAGTCTCTTTTCCGAAAATATCTTGTTGGGGTATTTCGGCAAAACCTTCACCGTAACCTCAACCCTTCTGGAAAATTCGAGCGCCGGAAAAACGGTCGCACTTCTGTGCGCGAACTCAACGCTATTTACAGTACTACATGTATTTACGGGGGACCATATTAAATAGGACCTACGGTATAAACAAAAAACCTATATATTTACAAGTTTTTACTAACGATATTTGGTCCTATTAACTATGGTCCCCCGTAAATAGTCGCGTGCGACTATCTTCCGGCTTCTGGCCGGCGTGTTTTCGGTTCGAATAGCGTTTTGTATCGACTAAGTGAAGAGTACGAACGCAAACCTTCATCGTCCCCTGCTCCAAACTGCTGTTGACGATGTTGATGGCCTCCTGGCTCGATATAAACTCCCACACCCCATCGGAGGCAAGCACAATAAACTTGTCCCCGGCCTGTTCAACAAAAACAGGGGCGATATCAAGTTCCAAGGCGGAACGAAAAAAAAAACATCCGGACAGAGAAAACGAGCTGAGATTTTTGCGTATCGGTACTACAGTAAGTACACATTGGTGTGTTATTGGTTTGAATGGTTGATTTTTATAATCAAGTTTCAACACAACCTCGGGGTTGTACATAGCCCAGCCTTCGACCGGATTCATCACCACCACCATCCATACCACCATCACCATCACCACCGCCCACCCATTCACACACCACTACCACCCCAACCACCAACACCTACACTGACACACAACAACTAGCACCACCATTACCGACATTTACACCACCCCAACACCTCTACCGCCACCAAGACCACGCCCACCCTCACCACCACCACCACCACCACCACCTACGCTAGCGACACTACCAACACTATCAACACCACCATTACCATCGCCACCACTGACACCAACCCTGACATCGCCCCAATACATTCACCACCACTGACCCACCAACACATCAGTGCCACCACCACCACCACCACCAGCACCGACACCGACACCAATATCCCTATTTTCACCAGAAACATCGATAATATCCCGCCCCCCGCCAGCACGACCAGCACCACCATTGGGACCATTGTCGCCACCACCACCACCAACACCCAAACCAACACCGCCGTCACCACCGCCACCCCGAACCCAGCACCGACACTTACAACCATCGATACCACCACCAGCACTCCCCCACCAACACCATCAATTACCATCACCGCCAACTCATACCACCACCGCCACCATCGCCAACACTAACTCCACCGCCTCACCAC
Source organism: Postelsia palmaeformis (assembly GCA_037834295.1). Lineage (NCBI taxonomy): Eukaryota > Phaeophyceae > Laminariales > Laminariaceae > Postelsia > Postelsia palmaeformis. The sequence goes on from JBBMHQ010001119.1 coordinate 2,924, forward strand.
CACGACCCCCACCCACCACCACTGCCACCATCGACAACACCACCGTCACCACCGCCATCACCAACACTACCAACATCATCATCACTGGTACCGAGACCGACACCCCCGCCCACCAACACCGCCACCAGCTACCACCACCACAACCACCACCACGACCGTCAACACTATCAATTACCACCAGCCCAACCCCCGCCTCCCCCACCACCGCCAACACTACCTCATCACCGCCACCATCACCAACATCACACCACCACTACCAACACCACGCCAACCAACATCCCCACCACACCTCTACCACCACCAACACCATCACCAGTACCACTACCACCAGCACCGTCATTGGCCCACAATGGCATGCTTACCGCGACATGGCGCGCTTAACCACGACTGCGGTGTGCTTAAACCACGACTGCCTTGTGCTTAAACCGCGACTGCCGTGTGCTCTCACCGCAATTGTGTGCTTGGTTATCTCGGGCTCCGCCACCACCCCGATGGACTTAACCGCATGGTCCCCGATGGAGCGTGCCATGGCAAGCCCAATCTGAGTCATGGCTTTGTCCAACCACACCCTCGAGCTCAGCCCAGGTTCGGGTGGCGGGCTGACATAGCCTCCCGCCGCTTCGATGCGAGCCTGAAGGCGGGGCGGGGGCGGCGCGGCGGGGGGCGGGGTCAGAGGAGGCGGTAGAATTAGAGCGGGGGGGAAGGCAGAGGATCAGATCTTGGCCTAGCTTCGAAACATGGTCGAAATGCGCTCGATTTTCAAACCGTAACCCTAAGCCTTAGGTGCGAGCCTGGAAGGCGGGACAGGGGCGGGTCCGAGATAAGGGCGGTTTTAGAGGAGACCAAAGGAATGGATGGCGGGAGGGAGGGGTATCAATAAAAATAAATTTCCTCCTGCGGCGGACGCGTCTAGGAGAATTCTGAGATTTTTCCTCGGAATTTTTCCCGGAATGAAGACTATCGACCGTTTCGTTGAAACTGGGTCAAGTCGGCAACACTACTGCTGTGTGCTGCTGTTGATTAGGGAGTTGAATACTAGGTGCCGTTTCGGCTGCTAAAACGGTTTCAGTAACAAACGATCGGTCCAGAAGCAACAACCATTTTCAGGGGCAAGAGGTACGAGCGGAGGCGTAACTATTGTCGAATTGTCTCTAGTCCTACCAAATCGCATACCCAACGTAGGCGGGAGCAAGGTGGGGGTGGTGTGCGTGCATCCATTGTCATGCGTCGCCGCAGTCCTAAGAAATAGACCCCCGCATCCCTACAAACCCTCGCATCCCTACGATGCCGGGACGGAGGACGTCGGCCTTTCACCGACCAGGCAGACGCTGCTTGCACCAAGGACGAAGCGAAACGTGGGGTGTTGAGCGAGAGCCGCATGAAGGGTGAGCTGCATCCTACTACCAAGGACCGCCGTGTCAGGCGGACTTTCTTGCATCGGACGATAGCTTTAAATTAAACGGGGTTTTTTTTCGGGTGTGGCCACTTCCGAAGACAGCAATGGAAACATCATGCAGCCGAGGAGGCGGAGGGGTCCCACCTGCTCCACGGGAGAGTTGGGGTTCTGGTCGACGCTCAGGTCCAGGGCTTTCAACGTCCCCCCCTCTTCTTGGGCGATCACTGCGCGGCTATCCCCCGCGTTTGCGATCCACAGCTGGTCCTCGCGCATCAGGACGGACACCGCCGTTGTGCCCGAGAAGGTCGCTTCTTGGGCCTGATAAATTGTGGTTGGTGGTTGGTGGTGGTGGTGGTGTTGGTGTTGACGGTGGTGGAGATGGTGGTGTTGGTGTGTTAACGTTGGTGTTTTCGTATTAGTTGTTTTATTGTCCCGTCGTGTTGAGTGCGAAGAGCCCGCAGGGAAAATGCACGCACGTTTTCGGAGAGGGGAAAGGAAGGGAGGCGGGGGAGGGGCCAGGGGAGTGCGGGGTTAAGTCAGCAAATGTGTATTTCATACCGAAGTCGGGAAACAACCGAATAATTCTTACTATTCGCACGAATTCAATCAAGCATTTGGGTAAAAACCAATGCTCAGAGTTACAAGAGCTGCGAGCCGGCGCGCTTTAACTCACCATCTACTGTAGCTGTTAGTCCGGCTAACAGTTAGTCATTTCGCGAAGGTGCTGGCTATATTTGACCGATTGAGCTTCCATATTGTAGGAAGCATTGTTGAATGCGGGATACACAATTTTCGCTTCTTGGGCGGGGGCCCCCCTCGGCCGGGGAGGACCGATTTGAAGTAGGCAAGTTTGCTGGTGCCACCAGCTGGCCTCGCCCGCCGACTCGCTAACTGAAGTCAGTTACCTCGTTGGCTAAAGGCACCTCGCCTACTAGTTGTTTGTCGTGAAATTCGGCCGACCTCACAGCCGATATGAGTGGCACCTTGGACAGCGCAGATGGGTAATGATCTCAATGATTTCGAAAATCTACAGTAGTTACTTACCTGCCGTTGTGAGATGTTGTTGAGGATCTGTACAGTACAGATCATCCAACCCAGGAAACATGAGCTAGATCGTACAGATAGTACGGGTCCCACCCGGCAACATGAGCTAGATCATAGAGATCATACATATCATACAAGATCGGGGATATAGTTTCCTTGATAGAGCTAGATCTTGATCTATCCATAGATGATATGTCCGAGGTGTGATGTGATGTTATTTCCAACGTTTTTCATCCCTGAGGGGGAAGGCTTAGGAGTGGTCAACGTTGAAGCCCATGCAAGCGCATTGTTACGAGGCGAACACGCCAGCTTATGACACATTTTTTCAAAAACATCCTGCTGCGCGAGTCCCTGTGTAGCCATTGATGGCGACAGCTACGATCAAGTCCCTAGCTACTATATAGCGACAGCTACGAGACTGCCTTCTCCTGCTGTGGTCGTGTGTGCCTTCAATTTTCTTCCAGCGGCAGCTGTACCACCGCACCTTCGACCAATATACCAGACAGCGTCTGCGCATACCTTCAATTTTCTCCTAGCGGCAACTGTACCACAGTACCTTCTACGTAAACACTGCTGTGTCTGTGCATACTTTCAATTATCCCCCAGCGACAGCATTACTGCAATACCTTTTATGACGTATATACTGCTGTGCTTGTGCATACCTTCTACTTGTTCCTGGCGGCAGCTATACTGCTGTAGCTTCTACATCCTGTGTTTGTGCATACCTCTAATTTGCTCCTAGCGGCAGCTGTATATACAACTGTAGCTTCTGCATCCTGTGCTTGCGTGTACCTTCAATTTGTTCAACGAGCTGTCGACGGCGAGATACGACTCCTTGAGCGCCGTCCCGGGGTCTTCTGCGATCGAGGGATGCGCGGCTAAGCGCGATTGAAGATCGTGCATCACAAAGTGAGATACCACGTCACCGTGCTCTCCGTGGCCTGCAGCAGAAAAGGCGACAGCAGTATGAACAACCATAGCAAAAACACATTATAGGTACGAGCGAAAGCAGTAAAGATACGCAGCAACAAACCTGTACTCGTAGTTATATAGCAAAAGCAGGAGTTTCGACTGTAGCTAAAGGAGACGTTTATTTCTCTTTTGGGGACGGGGGAAACAATTAATAATTGCAACAACAAAAGCAGCAAGTAACAACAACATCCACAAGAGCAACAATATGACAACGGTATGCAAAATTCATCAACATGCCAGATAGAGGAACGATAGCAAAAACAACAACAGCAACTACAAGCACAAAAAAAAAGACGGCAATCGCAACGAAACAGGAATGATAGCAGCCGTGGCAGTAGCATGGACAACAGCAACGCAGCAACAGTAGCATCTACAGGGATAGTAGCAGCAACAGCAGCAACAGGAATAACATCAAGTATTCATAGCGAGATGGGACGCGGAGCACAGCCACGGGTGATCAGGAAAAACAAGACAAGGAAAACAAACGTTCTAGTGGACGCGAGTGGTCAAACAGCACTCGCTAGCTTCATCGCCGGATCTATCGCAATATAGCCCTATCCTTAGCCATCATCGCTAGCTTTATCGCTACCTCTATCGCTGCTTCTACCGCCAGGTAGGTCTCGCTAAGTTGCTCTCGCTAGGTCGCTCTTACTAAGTCGCTCTTACTAGGTCGCTCTCGCTAGCGAGATTGCTCTAGCTGTAGATCGCTAGCTCGCGACGTACACCTCCGCTACCGCTACCGCTCTGCCCAGCTCATCTAGCTAGCTCTCTCTATGAGCACCTCTCGCCAACAACGATCAGCGCTGTGGCAGAGTCGTTGCCCTTTCGAGCCGATGGTACTTTCAACAGGCCGGGAGGCGGGCTCCTCCCACCGGATGAATTACATACCCATATATTGTGTGCTGTCCAACACAAGTCGTCACAAGCGTAATACAGCAGTGCAAAGGGATACCCCTACATGGGCGTTGAAGATCGCGACCAGAACAAATGGTTGATAACTTTGGGTGTGTTTCTCAACATCCCACCTAAGCGTAATACAGCAGTACGGGTATCATGGGGGTCATATTGCTCCCACTCCCACGCCGTGCGACTCCCTGCATTGTAACTCGGACACCAATCATTGTGTCATCCCCTGGCGGTTGCTACTGTACAACCGTCCATTTGCCTCTTTCAAAAGTTCCTAGAGGGTGAACAAACGGACGGCACGCTAACATAACAGTACAACTCCGAAGAGGTCAGAATCGCCTGGAACCGCCTATATACGTACCAGGTACACCATTACGGAGCACATACCATATTAAATAGGACCTACGGCACACACAAAAACCTATATATTTAGCTATTTTTACTAACAATATTTGGTCCTATTTACTATGGCCCCCCGTAACAATAGCTACCTGGTATAATTTTCCCGCTGTTGGATAAGAGAGGAGGCTATGTGTAGTACAAAGAGGGTGTGTTTTTTGTACCAGTACCACGCCTTCTTTCAAGTCGGGGTAAATCCACAGGAGGCAAATAAATAGCCCGCAGCCTTGTGTATCGGACTTCACACAGCTATTTACGTTTTCGGTGGTTTGGGTGAGGAACACGAGCGTACGGAGGTTCACACAATGAGAGCTCCACACCAAGTGAGGACTCTCACAAAACACACACAAATTAACACCCTACCCCTCCCTCTCGTAACGGCACGCGAGGAACCAGATGATCTACCATATCGTAGATCATGATATATCTGTCCAAGGTGAGTAATTATCCCTACCGTACGTACATGCGTATCAATAGCACGCATCTAAATATTTATCATAGTAGCCCGCGCGCTTGCGTACCGTCGAAGACAGAAAAAAGCGCGTGCTTCGGATCGTTCTTGAAAGGGTATACGACGCATCCCCTGTCCTGATTGATTTTCGCGGTCACGCCGTCATCTTCGCTGTAGCTCGGTTCCACCCCATGGCAGGAGTACGTCCCGACCTGTCCGAGCATAGCAGCAAGACACAAAGGCAAGGCACACGGCAAGACATTGCAAGGCAAGGCAAGACAGGACAGGGCAAACAACGGGGTGAAGAGAGTTAAGGGGTTCGGTTCGGTAATGAACTGGGTGGGGCTAAGAGTTAGGGTTAGGGTCGGTGACATATTGGCGGAGTGGGTCGAGAGCAGGGGACGACCTGGACGCGAACTCCCAACAAAACCGAGAGGAGCCGAACTCAACCGAATGGAAACGTACCGAACGGAACCAAACCGAATAGGATCGAACCAGATGGAACCGACCCGGAACGGAGCGGGACCGAAATGACTCTTCAACCTACTAAAACTCTCAACTCAATAATAACCTAACCCTGACCCTAACCCAACAACAGCTACCAACCCTGGCTGGGACCAATCCACACCTTAGGCAGTCCATGACCTAGATCCTTCTAGTCAGATATTTAGTTTCGACTCTGTATGATATATACAGTCGTAGCTCATTCATGTTGTGCAGGGTGGGGCCTGTACAGTAGTCGGCACATTCAAGCACACGTTTCCTGCGTGGGATCTGCCCTAGAAGGCAAATCCTTTGCACGACCCTATCACAACGGAAGGTGAGGAACTAGATAATCCACCAGTAGATAGACGAAATAAATAGATAGAGAGATAGATAGATAAATTGATAGATAGATACCTGATATATACCAGGTATATATAGATAGATAGATAGATAGATAGATAGATAGGTCATGATCTAGCCGAGGTGTCGAAGTCTGGTGGAGGCTTCTTTCTCAACGAGCGACACGTGCTGCTGCGACAAGAAAGGTGCAAAGCTTCCTACTGTACGTACCTAGCGCATTTTCCCGCAGGCTCCTTCCTGACTTTGAGAGGAGGAGAGCTCTCATCTTCCCCCTACCCCAACAACCGTCTTGACTTTTCGAGAACGCATCAAAGCGCGAGGCGATGGCCTCTCTATATACCTGGTAGGTATTATACACGAGTACAAGACATGTCTTACTGCCGTAAAAATACTGTTACAGGGAACCATATTGAATAGGACCGAATCTTGTTAGTGAAAATAGCGAGAGATACAGGTTTCCTTATTTAATATGGTCCTCCGAAATATTATAAACGGGGGAACAAACCAATCAGGACCAGATTCGACTGTCACGGTGATCCCAACACGTTTGTGATAATGAAACGGTAGCATCGATGGATAGCCTTTCTTTGTCAACCGCGTGCTTCAAGCAGCCAACATGTAGTTCTATTCACGCAGTGGGTCTTGGGATCGACCCACCAAAGCGGGAGCTTTGGGCGTGTTTTCGGCCTCTTTACTACGGGCCTCCGTGACAGTAAAAAGGCCGTGACATACGCGTAGTTTTTTATTTTATTTCCCTGTATGATGGGCCCTGATTACTGTGGTCCCCCGAAATAGATGATCTTATAGATAGATCATGATCTATCTGCAGATGACCTGTCTGAGGTGTGTCATATATTATATTCAGGTAGGTATTCCTCTGTATGACGGGGGTCCTGATCACTGTAAATACGGTCCCCCGCAATACATGGCCAACTAACGCCGTCCGACCCAACGATATTGGGTGAAAACAAAATCCTACGTAGCTCGGCGAATCAAAACCGCTTCGGGAGACCCTCTTTAAGGGATAGCGACCAGAAACAACGGTTGGAAGTAATGTTGGTGTTAGTCAACCATCGCACATATCTACGAGCAGCGAGAGCGCCCCTGCAGCAACGAGCAAACATCATGTTCGCGCCCCGTGCCTGCCCTATATATACGACATTAACCGTTCTATCAACCACTGCATAACTCGGACATCAACCATAGTATCAACCCCAAGAATTACGCAGCAGGCGTTGCAGTAACTCGTCACCTTTTATTTCCGTTATTGCCCTTTCCCACCCACCCTCTCGAGTGTCCCAATGAGAGGGTTTGAGGAGCCCCGGCGGTTAAAAATGTGTTCAGTGTAGAGCAGCGGTCGGTCAAGAAGGTACAGTCAAAGCGCTGTCTGTCTCTTGTGCTGGCACCTGTGCCCCCCCCCCCCCGAAAGAATGCGACCACTCTCGACGAAATCCAGTGATCGGTCCTAATGTCTCCATGTTAATGTCTGACCGGTTCCAATGTTTCCATGTTTCAACCCTTTGGATTCTGTTAATAGCTGTCCCTTCACGTGTGGATGTGTGGATGGTATGATTATAGTAAGGCGTCCCCGATGGCTCGGTAAAGGTGGTCCGCGTGCTTACTTTAAAGTGATATCAAGTTTGCGGGTTCGAGTCTCACCGAATGCATACTCGCAGGGACTTTTTTTGGGGGGAAAGATGACTTCCTTCTTCGCAAGTTCGAATCCCACCGAGTGCATACTCGTCGGGACTTTTTTCTTGCGAAAACAAAATGACGCGTAGCGGGAAGCGCGAGAGCGTGAGTTATTGCGGGGGACGATAGTGAATAGGACCAAATATTGCCATCAAAAATGGTGAAATATATAGTTTTTTTGCGTTTACCGTCGGTCGGTCCTATTTACTATGCTTCCCCGTAATGGATAATGCCATCCGATGAAACCCCATCGCACTAACTGAGGAGCCAACCCAACCCAACCTCGTTCGCTTCTTCTGCAACAGAAAACAAGTTCCATCGCAGAAGAGACCTCAGGCCGGAGGTTGTCCAACATCGTTTGCTTCTGCAAGAAAAACAAGTCTCATCGCAGAAGAGACCTCAGGCCGAAGGTTTTCCACCGTCGTCTGCTTCTATATACAGTACAATAAAACAACTTTTCATTGTAGACCTGCCGTATGAATGGTACGAGGCCGGAAGTCGATGGCATTGCTCATCGCGCTGAAGCGTAGCGGGCTTTTCTCGAAAAGGCGTGTTTTCTGGGGGGGGTGAGAGCGATGAGAGAGCTAGCTCATCAAAAGCCCCTTTCGAAATCCCCCCCCCCCATTTTTTTGGGGGGGGTGGGCGGGGCAAGAGAGCCCTTCAAGCCTTTCATTTCAGAGTACAAAACCACTCCAATTCTTAATAGTATACTACCGAAACGAAAACTGCAGTTCTGAAAATGGTAGTACTGTTAAAGCGCCGTTTTACTGGATAAAGAGATGAGAGAAAGCAGTGCACATACGCACAAACAAACCATCATGGTGAATAATTCGAAGGCGCGTACAGCAGCGCCATTCTTCGCACTATTGGAGTGGCATATAATACAGGGGGGGGAAATTGAGGTCCGCAGATCGCGGAATCACCCCCCCCCCCCAGAAAGGAACGGGAACAAAAAAAAGCGACGCAGCGGTGCTTGTCGCTCGTTTCTGCTCGGTTTTGGGTTCGGGTCAGGGATAGGGGTAGGGTTAGCGTCAGGAGCTGGGGTCAAGGTCAGGGTTACAGGGTAAGGCTTAACCCTTTTAGTAGTGCAGTCCGGTTTTTGGGACAAATTACTTAGAATTTGACTGGTTTGTCCCCATAACGAAACTGCACTTATAAGAGAGGTAATAGGATTATGGGCTGGGTTGGGTCTGTACCCGTACCTCAACCCCACCAGGAAGTGGGTACTAGCCTGAACACGCCAACAGCCTTGTGCCCACAAAGATTCGCCATCAAGGCGTGCGTGTGCGTGTGCGTCACCCCTCTCGATGAGAGAGCAGCCCCTCGAGCGACACGCCTCGCAAATATTGCAGAGGGCACCCTTCCTTACCGTAACAACCTCGTACCAAGCCGGGCGGAGACATAAGAACCGTTCGGTCTTCATATTAGGGTATCAAAGCTCTTCACATTCACACCCAGACTGGTGTAACCCTAACCCTAGCCCACCCAGTTTCTGGCCTAACCTTACCGTAACCTAACCGTACACTCCCCGACCCTGACACGAACCTTCGCCTCTGGGAAAGGCAGAGGAAGGACGTCGGGCGCCATCCCTATCTCTTCGCTCCTGTACATCACGGAGGAGTTACGGGCGGAGTCCGGAGCCGCCACCTTCGGCGCGACTTGAGTTGAGGTCACCGACAGTCGCCGTTTCCTGACCAAAAAAAAACGAAAACGAGAAAACGAAAAACGGAAACGATGAAAACGAAAACGAAAAACGACAAACACAACAACCACTGTTTTATACGGGGGGATTGCATAGTAAAAAGGACCAAATATTGTTAGCAAAAATAGAGAAACATGTAGCTTCTTTGTGTGTACTGTATGCCCTATTTACTATAGCCCCCCGAGGTAGGCTTGCGGTTACAATAGTCTTGTAGGGTTTCAGGGAGGTTTCTGGCGAGTACAAGAAAAACGAAACACAAAACAAACCATAGGGTTAGGGTTTAGGGTCGTATTTACAGCGAGGTTTCCCACTAAAACAGAAAAGAAAAACCTAAACACACAAAGCAAGCCATGCGCTTAGGGTCGGTTACGCTACGCGGGCTTTCAGTTTTTTTAGGAAAAGCTTCTAACCAAAACTTCAGGGATGCGATACGTTTTTAGCGAGAGAAATACGGTTTTGCGACAAAAGAGATTCACATACATATATAAAAACAAAACATGTGCGTTTATGGTGACCCCACCCGAATGCTGCTGGGCGCTCACGCTCCTCGTCTATAGACGGTTGACAGCACCAATGGTTGCATGCCACTGTTTTCATCGCTCTCTTCGGGCTGGGGTTAGGGTTCGAAGCTCCCTACCACTATGTTCCGACGAACGCAAGGGCTACCGTGTACAAGGTAGACGATGACTGTCAGTGGGGCACCTACTTCCAGACTCCTATCGTGGTATCATTTCTACACAATGGTCAATACATTTTGCTATCTATCTATAGTACATGTATACTGCAAAAACTATCCTGTATTAATCCCAAGCAGTTTTTTTTTCGTGACATGCCCATTATTCACCTCGCCTTACCTCCCGAAAAAAGTCTCGGAACCGAATGATGCTCTTAAACTGGGTAAAACACAAAAGCAGGGGTCTCCTGGTAAGGCGGCGGTGTGCCAGAACAAAATGACCGCCTTATAGGGGGCAACCGTCTCATTCATTTCAGGCGACGGGTGCAATTCCTCAGTCGCGCCGGGCGATTTTTACCGCCGTGCATCCGGCTTCTTGAGACCACTTTTTTTTCGAGGGGGGTAATCATTATCATGCATAGCCGTAGTCGTATGACCATAGACCCTCGCATCTCTACGTACAATGCCGGGACGGAGCACGTCGGGGTGTCACCGACCAGGCACACATTGCTTGCACCAAGCGCGAAGCGAAACGTGAGGTGTCAGGAGAGTCGCATGAAGGGTGAGCTGCATCCTACTAATAACCGCTTCGGAGGCGTTTTTTTTCATATGGATGACAGCATCAATTGATTGATTCATTTGGGGAGGGCTACTGTACGCTACTGTATACAAACCGTCCTTACAATACAGTAGCGGTAATAGCGGTACCTACAGTATATTTTGATCCATCCGCCGAAATAATAAAAACGCGCTCACACGAACAAACAAGGCGTTCAAGAACAGCGACGATGGACAGCGATAAAGATGCAACAAGCGACAGCGATCACCGCCGAACGCGATCAAAACACGCGGTCCAGCTCTCCGTCCTCACGATAACTCCTTCACGCCAACTCGCGGGGAAAAATTATGGGGGGGAAGAGGGGGTTATCAGGAGCAACTTTCGGGGTAATTGTAGGAGTAATTACCTCGTGTAGTGCTCTTGGATCCAAATATTGGAGACAAATCATTGTTAGGTAATTATTGCGGGTAAACTATTGGGACCATGTCTTGCGGGGGAAAAATTTGGGGCAATTCTTGCGGACCAATCGTTGGGGGGAAGTTCTTGCGGGAGAAATACTGCGGGTCACTGATTGGGAGCGCACATAGCGGGAAACCTCCTGGGGCGTTCCTCTTGTGGGGTAACTCTCAGTCTATTATTGTGGCGTCGAATATCGAGGGCCAATTATCGTGGGGCGATTCTTGGGGTCAAACCTAGCGAGGGTTGCTTACCACTTACTCGAGAAGCTTACGACACGCACAAAGCTAACCCCGAGCTTATCCCTAGCCAATCAGAGCTACACTTACAATAGCCCTAAGCCAAGTAGTCTAAATCTCGAACTAAAGCTCCACTGAACCTAGCTGGCCAATTCTCGCGGGCCGATTCCTCGGGTTAATTATCGCGGGTCATTTTTTTTTGTGTGGAATTTCTCGCGGGTCAATGCTTTCGGCGGGCTATTGTCGCTGCCATTTCCCAAGCGCACTTCTTCGGGAGAGTGGGACTGGGAAGAGGGGGGCGAGTCGTGGGACGGACGGGTCAGCACGGCAAGGATACTACGATTGCGATTACATTAGCGGGCCAGGTGTTTGGGCTACACGTGACACCGGTGTCGAAAACTCAAATATGCGACACCGCCCCGCGTTCGAAGCCCACTAAGGCAGACGCCGCCGGATAACTACAGTAGCCCGACCAATAACTACCAGGTATATACTTGGTGAGACTAAGCCGTGACCGAGTCAGACCTCTAGCGTTTGGGGCTTGAAAGGCAAGACGAAACATTACGACAACGACATCAACAACAAAACAACATAAAACTGGCGGTTTTAGCACCGGCAACCAGCTTTGGTTGGAGGGTGTCAACTTCCAAATTTTGATGTCCGCAACAAACTATGCAGCAGCACTTGGAGTGCGGCATGGTTACATGCCCACACCGCAGCGCCGACGTCGGAGAGCTGGTCGCAGCAGAAGTAGCGGACCTTTGTGCCCTGTGTATTATATTTGGAGGCCCGTCCAGGCGCACCTGCCCGCCCCGCCCCGCGCTCGCGGCGGCTGGCGACTACCTGACTTCGCACACAATACAGGGGAGAGGGGATACCATAAAACGAGCCCACTCTGAAGGAATGCTTGCGAAGTCCGTCTGGTGGCCAGCCGCCACGAGTACAAAGGCGGGCAGGTGCGCGCTCGGGACGGGCCTCCGGATCACATACCCGGGCACAAAGGTCTGCTACTTCCGCCCCACGAGCAGGTCTCGATGTACGCGCCGTGGGTGTGGGCAAAGCGTACCGCACACTCCAAGCAGCGGGACATACACCAGCGAATATCACATACCTGGTAACCTCATACCTGGTACACATATATCATAGGAACGCCTGTGTTTTGTTTTTCCCTCCTTTTCAACTCGCGACACCTGCCAGATTTTCAAGTCAACCATGTCTTGAAAGGGGAATCTTGTAGAGCAGCAAAGAAATTACAGTACGGGACCGGTGTCGCATGCAATATACTATTGAAATACGACACACCCCTTAGGTACACGCAATAGAAAACTCGACGCCGGTGTCCTGGTGTCATATATAGATAGCAGTATGTCGCTACTTTCGGGGCTGTTGACGGGTCAGGAGGCCCTAAAAAAACTTACGGGTCGGATCGGGTCGAGTCGGGTCAGGAGGTATTCGAAATCTTTCGGGTCGGGTCGGATCGGGTCGGGTCGGGTTAGATGACCCCACCCGACCTAACCCGCGAGTTTTGACACGAGACCCGTCAACAGCCCTGTATTATTATTTTATTTTTTCCCTCGAGGCCCTTTCATTAATATATATTTCCGATATTGGTGAACGCGAGCGTACGTGTGTAACGCGTTACATGCATACCTGCTCGCAAGGGTAGTTGATATTTAACCTGATCGTTAAGCGCTGTTCGCAAGGTCGATCAGGTTCGTCGGGCAACATGAAAAAAAAAAACAAGCCACGTGTATACGCAAACGATAAACAAGACATCGAAACACTACAAAATATTGACCTTGCTATGAATAGAGCCTCGGGGTCCCGTTTGGGGGCAAACTAGTCAAATTCTAAGTAATGTATCCCCAAAACGACAAGGCGGTCTTAGAACGTCAAGATTCCAACATCGGACAGATATATCATCTATTAATAGAGATAAATCAGACAGATGATCTAGATCATCTACAGCAGATGCTACTGTAGGCTGCCGTTATTAAATGGGGTCAAACTATTTATAGTTGCATATACGAGTCAGCTATACCCCTGCTGTCCCATTGCGTAAGCACCGGTTTTGCACTTACTATGGAACCAAACGGTGCTCACGTTTCGGGACAGCGTGGTATATAATTACATTTATAAAATTAAACTAACACAAAGAACTTGCTGGGAGATCGAGGATTTTTATCGAAACTCATCTCGGCAAGCTGGGTGTGGGTACTTCGATGGCGCGCACTATGAGTACTGTACGACGGGTATTATGTGGCCTCACGAAGGGTACACGGTCCGAATATGAGGATACGGTGCTCAATACAGCTGCAGCTGTGTTAACCCTATTACGGGGGTCCTGGGGTAAATAGGACCAAATATTGTTAGTGAAAACAGGGAAGTATATAGGTTTTAGTGCGTACTTTAGGTCCTATTTACTATGGTCCTCCGTAATACTGGAACCGCAGTCTCGTTTTTGGGACAAACTACTTAGAATTTGAAGGGTTTGTCCCCACAAAGGGAGTGCGGTGCTACAAGGGTTAACGTACTGCGCAGTACCAAAAGCCACACCATCAACAACAAACAGCAGTGCTACTCGTACGAGTATACAGCAGTAGTAGTAGTGGTCCCTCTATTGTGTCATACCATCAACAACAAAACAGCAGTGCTACTCGTACGAGTATACAGCAGTAGTTGTAGTAGTAGTGGTCCCTCTATTGCGTCGGTGTTGAGTGGTGCCGACTGACTGCCCGCTTCGCACAGCAGAGCCGGTATTTTTGGCTGGCGAACATATACCGACCGGTACTACCGACCGGTTCTATTAGGGGGACCACTGGCTATGGCTGTACACACGTTTTTATGTTTCCTTCTTCGGAGGCAAAGTTCCACTCCAGAGTTGTTGGAGCCGGTCCTGTGACGACAGACTGCATTTTGACGATGAGCTAGAGTGGGCACAGCAACAACAACAACAGCAACAGCAACAACAACACAACAACAACAACAACAGCAACAACAACAACAACAACAACAACAACAACAACAACAACAACATACAATAGTGCTACGTAGTGCCTCTGCTGGTGCTGGTGCTGGTGCCACTGCTGATGATCGTGATTTTTGTATTTTCGTAATTTTTGCAAAAATTTGCAAAATATTGTCCGTCATGTTTTATACAATTTATCCATGAACACATAGCCAGTGGTGTGCGTACGTATCATACCATATATACGCGGTACATGGTGTGATAGGTAACTGGCATCTGTGTATTCAAAACGCTTGTTTTTGAAAGTACCGCTGTGCGTACCTACGTACAGTAGTAGTCCGTGCTCAAGAGCAAGAACCAATCCAGCGAACATCAGGATAGTTTTTTCGGGACGCTTGAGAAACTTTCATCCAGATATCGCGACCAGCGGCGGTCGCTTGCACGGAATCCTACCAGTATACCGGTACGTGGAGGTACCAGTATAGTGGCAACAGGCTACTATGCTCAAGGTTGGTGGTGAACAGAGTCTCGGTATTCCGGACAGGTCATTATTTATCTATTTATCTATCTACTGGTAGATCATCTATTCTCATCTGCCGTTGTATCTGGTTGCGCAGGGTATGCTTAGTACAGACCATCCAACCCAGGAAACTTTTGCAACTGCTATAGGTCATGCAGATTATATAGCTTTAATCCGGCAACATGAAGCTACTGCTGTAGATCGTACATTTCAGGGATCTATCTATCTATCTCGTTCATTCATCTGCCGTGATTGATCTATTGAATAGATGATCAAGCGGGAATGATCTGTAGACGATCTACACGAGCTGTGCATTGTTTCTCAAGAGCAGGTGTTTTTTTTGTTTTGACGGCGCCTATACTGCTGTATACGACAGTTGTTAGTTGAAATAGTACTGGTACCAGGGACAGATCGACATGTACGTACGTACTATCACGGGGGGCCATAGTAAATAGGACCGAGGGTACAGACAAAAACCTATATATTTACATATTTTTACTATTACGGGGAGCCATAGTTAATATGACCAAATATTCTTACTAAAAATAGGTAAATATATAGGTTTTTGTGTGTACCCCAGGTCCTGTTAACTATGTTTCCCCGTAATAACAATATGTGGTCCTATTTACTATGGTCTCCCGGAATACGTACTGTACGTATCAACATCATCATGGAACATACGAACAACAAAGACAAAAACAAAAAACAAGCGAAGCATCAGTAGTAGCCAGCATATAACAGGCACCATCACCAGCACCAGCAGGTGCAGCTCAGCGCGGGCACCAGCACGAGCACCGGCACCATACTCGACTCCCGAGATGCAACAACAACAACAACAACAACAACAACAACAACAACG